>MU106329.1:100179-125214 GCA_012274485.2 Sinapis alba | reverse complement strand
ACGTACTGATAGGCTGATATGATCAGCCTTATCCGTACTGAATGGAAGGATTTATCTCAACAAAGCATGTATTGTCCAGATTTGTGCCATTAGTACATGAAAAATGACCAATACATACTGATAGGCTGATACGGTCAGCCATTCGTACTGCCTGGATGGACCAAGGACTGTCAAGACTGGTCCAGCAGGCCATGAAAAAACGACCCATACATACTGATAGGCTGATATGATCAACCTTATCTGTACTGAATGGAAAGATTTAACTCAACGAACCAAGGACTGTCCAGACTGGTCCCACCAGTACATGAAAAATGACCCATACGTTTTGATAGGCTGATACGATCAGCCATCCGTACTGCCTGGATGGACCAAAGACTCTCCGGACTGGTCCATCATGCCATGAAAAATCGACCCATACGTACTGATAGGCTGATATAATCAGCCTTAACCGTACTGAATAGAAGGATTTAACTCAACGGACCATGGACTGTCCGGACCGGTTCCATCAAAACGTGAAAAATGACCCATAAGTACTGATAGGCTGATATGATCAGCCTTATCCATACTGAATGGAAGGATATAATTCAACGGACCATGTCCTGTCCAGACAGGTACCATCAGTACATGAAAAATGACCCATACATTCTTATAGGCTGATACGATCATCAATCCTTTCTGCCTTGATGGACCAAGGACTGTCAAGACTGGTCCATCAAGCCATGAAAAATCGACCCATACGTACTGATAGGCTGATATGATCCGCCTTAACCATACTGAATGGAAGGATTTAACTCAACGGACCATGGACTGTCCAGACAGGTACCATCAGTACATGAAAAATGACCCATACATTCTGATAGGCTGATACGATCATCAATCCGTACTGCCTTGATGGGCCAAGG
The DNA here is from genome assembly GCA_012274485.2 of Sinapis alba. Taxonomy (NCBI): domain Eukaryota; kingdom Viridiplantae; phylum Streptophyta; class Magnoliopsida; order Brassicales; family Brassicaceae; genus Sinapis; species Sinapis alba. The sequence continues at coordinate 124,312 of MU106329.1, read as the reverse complement.
ACTGTCCAGACTTGTCCATCAAGCCATGAAAAATCGACCCATATGTACTTGTAGGCTTAAATGATCAGCCATAACCGTGCTGAATGGAAAGATTTAACTGAACGGACCATGGACGGTTCGGACTGGTCCCATCAGTACATGATAAATGACCAATAGGTACTGATAGGCTGATACGATCAGCCATCCGTACTGCCTGGAAGGACCAAGGACTGTCCAGACGGGTCCATCAGGCCAAGAAAAATTGACCCGCACGTACTGATAGGCTGATATGATCAGCCTTATCCGTACTGAATGGAAGGATATAATTCAACGGACCATGGGCTGTCCAGACTGGTCCCATCAGTACATGGAACATGACCCATTCGTTCTGATAGGCTGATACGATCAACAGTTTGTACTGCCTTGATGGACCAAGGAATGTCCAGACTGGTCCATCAAGCCACGAAAAATCAACCCATACCTACTGATAGGCTGATATGATCAGCCTTAACCATACTGAATGGAAGGATTTAACTCAACGGACCATGGACTGTTCGGACTGGTCCCATTAGTACATGAAAAATGACCCATATGTTCTGATAGGCTGATATGATCAGCAATCCGTACTGCCTAGATGGATCAAGGAATGTCTAGACTGGTCCATCAAGCCATGAAAAATCGACCCATACCTACTGATAGGCTGATATGATCAGCCTTAACCATACTGAATGGAAGGATTTAACTCAACGGACCATGGACTGTTCGGACTAGTTCCATCAGTACATGAAAAATGACCCATACGTACTGATAGGCAGATATGATCAACCTTATCCGTACTAAATGGAAGGATATAATTCAACGGACTATGGGCTGTACAGAATGGTCCCATCAGTACAAGAAAAATAACCCATACATTCTGATAGACTGATACGATCAGCAATCCGTACTGCCTTGATGGGCCAAGGACTGTCCAGACTGGTCCATCAAGCCATGAAAAATCGACCCATACCTACTAATAGGCTGATATGATCAGCCTTATCCATACTGAATGGAAGGATATAATTCAACGGACCATGCCCTGTCCAGACAAGTACCATCAGTACATGAAAAATGACACATACATTCTGATAGGCTGATACGATCATCAATCCGTACTGCCTAGATGGACCAAGGACTGTCAAGAGAAGTCCATCAAGCCATGAAAAATCGACATAGACATACTGATAGGCTGATATAATCAGCCTTAAACACAAAAAATTGAAGGATTTAACTGAACGGACCATGAATTATCCAGACTGGTCCCATCAGTACATGAAAAATGACCCATACGTTCTGATAGGCTGATACGATCAGCCATCCGTACTGCCTGGGTGGACCAAGGACTGTCCAGAATGGTCGATCAGGCCATGAAAAATCGACCCATACGTACTGATAGGCTGATATAATAAGCCTTAACCGTACTGAATAGAAAGATTTAACTCAACGGACCATGGACTGTCCGGACTAGTTCCATCAGTACATCAAAAATGACCCATACGTACTGATAGGCGGATATGATCAACCTTATCCGTACTAAATGGAAGGATATAATTCAACGGACTATGGGCTGTACAGACTGGTCCCATCAGTACATGAAAAATAACCCATACATTCTGAAAGACTTATACGATCAGCAATCCGTACTGCCTTGATGGACCAAGGACTGTCCAGACTGGTCCATCAAGCCATGAAAAATCGACCCATACCTACTAATAGGCTGATATGATCAGCCTTAACCGTACTGAATGAAAAAGATTTAACTGAACGGACCATGGACTGTCCGGACTTGTCCCATCAGTACATGATAAATGACCCATAGGTACTGATAGGCTGATATGATCAGCTATCCCTACTGCCTGGAAGGACCAAGGACTGTCAAGACTGGTCCATCAGGCGAAGAAAATTTTACCCACCCATACTGAGAGGCTGATATGATCAGCCTTATCCATACTGAATGGAAGGATTTAACTCAACAAACCATGGATTGTCCAGATTGGTGCCATCAGTACATGAAAAATGACCCATACGTACTGATAGGCTGATACGATCAGCCATTTGTACTTCCTGGATGGACCAAGGACTGTCCAGACTGGTCCATCAAGCCATGAAAAATGACCCATACGTACTGATAGGCGTATATGATCAGCCTTAACCATACTGAATGGAAGGATTTAACTCAACGGACCATGAAATGTCCGGACTGGTTCCATCAGTACTTGAAAAATGGCCCATATGTACTGATAGGCTGATATGATCAGCCTTATCCGTACTGAATGGAACGATATAATTCAACGGACCATGCCCTGTCCAGACAGGTACCATTAGTACATGAAAAATGACCCATACATTCTGATAGGCTGATACGATCATCAATCCGTACTGCCTAGATGGACCAAGGACTGCCAGACAGGTCCATCAAGCTGGTCCATCAAGCCATGAAAAATCGACCCATACGTACTGATAGACTGATATGATCAGCCTTATCCGTACTAAATGGAAGGATATAATTCAACGGACTATGGGCAGTACAGACTGGTCCCATCAGTACATGAAAAATCGACCCATACGTACTGATAGGCTGATATAATAAGCCTTAACCGTACTGAATAGAAGGATTTAACTCAACGGACCATGGACTGTCCGGACTAGTTCCATCAGTACATGAAAAATGACCCGTACGTACTGATAGGCTGATATGATCAGCCCTATCCGTACTAAATGGAAGGATATAATTCAACGGACTATGGGCTGTACAGACTGGTCCCATCAGTACATGAAAAATAACCCATACGTTCTGATAGGCTGATTCAATCAGCAATCCGTACTGCCTTGATGGACCAAGGACTGTCCAGACTGCTCCATCTAGCCATGAAAAATCGACCCATACCTACTAATAGGTTGATATTATCAGCCTTAACCATACTGAATGGAAGGATTTAACTCAACGGACCATGGACTGTCCGGACTGGTCCCATTAGTACATGGAAAATGGCCCATATGTTTTGATAGGCTGATTTGATCAGCAATCCGTACCGCCTAGATGGACCAAGGACTGTCCAGACTGGTCCATCAAGCCATGAAAAATCGACCCATAAGTACTTATAGGCTTAAATGATCAGCCATAACCGTGCTGAATGGAAAGATTTAACTGAACGGACCATGGACTGTCCGGACTGGTACCATCAGTACATGATAAATGACCCATAGGTACTGATAGGCTGATACGATCAGCCATCCGTACTGCCTGGAAGGACCAAGGACTGTCCAGACGGGTCCATCAGGCTAAGAAAAATTGACCCACACGTACTGATAGGCTGATATGATCAGCCTTATCCGTACTGAATGGAAGGATTTATCTCAACAAAGCATGTATTGTCCAGATTTGTGCCATTAGTACATGAAAAATGACCAATACGTACTGATAGGCTGATACGGTCAGCCATTCGTACTGCCTGGATGGACTAAGGACTGTCAAGACTGGTCCAGCAGGCCATGAAAAAACGACCCATACATACTGATAGGCTGATATGATCAGCCTTATCTGTACTGAATGGAAAGATTTAACTCAACGAACCAAGCACTGTCCAGACTGGTCCCAACAGTACATGAAAAATGACCCATACGTTTTGATAGGCTGATACGATCAGCCATCCGTACTGCCTGGATGGACCAAGGACTCTCCGGACTAGTCCATCATGCCATGAAAAATCGACCCATACGTACTGATAGGCTGATATAATCAGCCTTAACCGTACTGAATAGAAGGATTTAACTCAATGGACCATGGACTGTCCGGACTGGTTCCATCAAAACATGAAAAATGACCCATAAGTACTGATAGGCTGATATGATCAGCCTTATCCATACTGAATGGAAGGATATAATTCAACGGACCATGTCCTGTCCAGACAGGTACCATCAGTACATGAAAAATGACCCATACATTCTTATAGGCTGATACGATCATCAATCCTTTCTGCCTTGATGGACCAAGGACTGTCAAGACTGGTCCATCAAGCCATGAAAAATCGACCCATACGTACTGATAGGCTGATATGATCAGCCTTAACCATACTGAATGGAAGGATTTAACTCAACGGACCATGGACTGTCCAGACAGGTACCATCAGTACATGAAAAATGACCCATACATTCTGATAGGCTGATACGATCATCAATCCGTACTGCCTTGATGGGCCAAGGACTGTCCAGACTGGTCCATCAAGCCATGAAAAATCGACCCATATGTACTTGTAGGCTTAAATGATTAGCCATAACCGTGCTGAATGGAAAGATTTAACTGAATGGACCATGGACGGTCCAGACTGGTCCCATCAGTACATGATAAATGACCCATAGGTACTGATAGGCTGATACGATCAGCCATCCGTACTGCCTGGAAGGACCAAGGACTGTCCAGACGGGTCCATCAGGCCAAGAAAAATTGACCCGCACGTACTGATAGGCTGATATGATCAGCCTTATCCGTACTGAATGGAAGGATAAAATTCAACGGACCATGGGCTGTCCAGACTGGTCCCATCAGTACATGGAACATGACACATTCGTTCTGATAGGCTGATACGATCAACAATTTGTACTGCCTTGATGGACCAAGGAATGTCCAGACTGGTCCATCAAGCCACGAAAAATCAACCCATACCTACTGATAGGCTGATATGATCAGCCTTAACCATACTGAATGGAAGGATTTAACTCAACGGACCATGGACTGTTCGGACTGGTCCAATTAGTACATGAAAAATGACCCATATGTTCTGATAGGCTGATATGATCAGCAATCCGTACTGCCTAGATGGATCAAGGAATGTCTAGACTGGTCCATCAAGCCATGAAAAATTGACCCATATCTACTGATAGGCTGATATGATCAGCCTTAACCATACTGAATGGAAGGATTTAACTCAACGGACCATGGACTGTTCGGACTAGTTCCATCAATACATGAAAAATGACCCATACGTACTGATAGGCAGATATGATCAACCTTATCCGTACTAAATGGAAGGATATAATTCAACGGACTATGGGCTGTACAGACTGGTCCCATCAGTACATGAAAAAGAACCCATACATTCTGATAGACTGATACGATCAGCAATCCGTACTGCCTTGATGGGCCAAGGACTGTCCAGACTGGTCCATCAAGCCATGAAAAATCGACCCATACCTACTAATAGGCTGATATGATCAGCCTTATCCGTACTGAATGGAAGGATATAATTCAACGGACCATGCCCTGTCCAGACAAGTACCATCAGTACATGAAAAATGACACATACATTCTGATAGACTGATACGATCATCAATCCGTACTGCCTAGATGGACCAAGGACTGTCCAGACAGGTCCATCAAGCCATGAAAAATCGACATAGACATACTGATAGGCTGATATGATCAGCCTTAACTACAAAAAATTGAAGGATTTAACTGAACAGACCATGAATTATCCAGACTGGTCCCATCAGTACATGAAAAATGACCCATACGTTCTGATAGGCTGATACGATCAGCCATCCGTACTGCCTGGATGGACCAAGGACTTTCCAGAATGGTCGATCAGGCCATGAAAAATCGACCCATACGTACTGATAGGCTGATATAATAAGCCTTAACCGTACTGAATAGAAAGATTTAACTCAACGGACCATGGACTGTCCGGACTAGTTCCATCAGTACATCAAAAATGACCCATACGTACTGATAGGCGGATATGATCAACCTTATCCGTACTAAATGGAAGGATATAATTCAACGGACTATGGGCTGTACAGACTGGTCCCATCAGTACATGAAAAATAACCCATACATTCTGATAGACTGATACGATCAGCAATCCGTACTGCCTTGATGGACCAAGGACTGTCCAGACTGGTCCATCAAGCCATGAAAAATCGACCCATACCTACTAATAGGCTGATATGATCAGCCTTAACCGTACTGAATGAAAAAGATTTAATTGAACGGACCATGGACTGTCCGGACTTGTCCCATCAGTACATGATAAATGACCCATAGGTACTGATAGGCTGATATGATCAGCTATCCGTACTGCCTGGAAGGACCAAGGACTGTCAAGACTGGTCCATCAGGCGAAGAAAAATTTACCCACCCATACTGAGAGGCTGATATGATCAGCCTTATCCGTACTGAATGGAAGGATTTAACTCAACAAACCATGGATTGTCCAGATTGGTGCCATCAGTACATGAAAAATGACCCATACGTACTGATAGGCTGATACGATCAGCCATTTGTACTTCCTGGATGGACCAAGGACTGTCCAGACTGGTCCATCAAGCCATGAAAAATGACCCATACGTACTGATAGGCGTATATGATCAGCCTTAACCATACTGAATGGAAGGATTTAACTCAACGGACCATGAAATGTCCGGACTGGTTCCATCAGTACCTAAAAAATGACCCATATGTACTGATAGGCTGATATGATCAGCCTTATCCGTACTGACTGGAAGGATATAATTCAACGGACCATGCCCTGTCCAGACAGGTACCATTAGTACATGAAAAAATGACCCATAGATTCTGATAGGCTGATACGATCATCAATCCGTACTGCCTAGATGGACCAAGGACTGCCAGACAGGTCCATCAAGCCATGAAAAATCGACCCATACGTACTGATAGACTGATTTGATCAGCCTTATCCGTACTAAATGGAAGGATATAATTCAACGGAGTATGGGCTGAACAGACTGGTCCCATCAGTACATGAAAAATAACCCATACATTCTGATAGACTGATACGATCAGCAATCCGTACTGCCTTGATGGACCGAGGACTGTCCAGACTGGTCCATCAAGCCATGAAAAATAATCGACACACTCGACGCAGATAGCTTCGGTGGCCCCGGCTTCTGCCTCTATCAGGCTTAGGCTGCCCCCACCCCCACAGCCACAGCATGGAGTAGCTGCTCCCGCGCTACAACCAATCCAAATTTTATACGGAGAGCTCTTCCAGACATTTGTAATTCGCGGTCTAATTAGACAACATCTGGCTTCGAATATAGGAGTTGCTAAGAGTCAAATTCGTGAAAAAAGCCGATTGTCTGGGAAATCCTTCAAGAAGTTATGCAGGGGCATCCCGTATTACTGAATAGAGTACCTACTCTACATAGATTAGGCATACAGTCATTCCAACCCATTTTATTGGAAGGACGCACTATTTGTTTACATCCATTAGTTTGTAAGGGATTCAATGCAGACTTTGATGGGGATCAAATGGCTGTTCATGTGCCTTTATCTTTAGAAGATCAAGCAGAGGCTTGTTTACTTATGTTTTCTCATGACCCATACCTACTAATAGGCTGATATGATCAGCTTTAACCGTACTGAATGGAAAGATTTAACTGAACGGACCATGGACTGTCCGGACTTGTCCCATCAGTACATGATAAATGACCCATAGGTACTGATAGGCTGATATGATCAGCTATCCGTACTGCCTGGAAGGACCAAGGACTGTCCAGACTGGTCCATCAGGCGAAGAAAAATTTACCCACCCATACTGATAGGTTGATATGATCAGCCTTATCCGTACTGAATGCAAGGATTTAACTCAACAAACCATGGATTGTCCAGATTGGTGCCATCAGTACATGAAAAATGACCCATACGTACTGATAGGCTGATACAATCAGCCATTTGTACTTCCTGGATGGACCAAGGACTGTCCAGACTGGTCCATCAAGCCATGAAAAATGAACCATACGTACTGGTATGCGTATATGATCAGCCTTAACCATACTGAATGGAAGGATTTAACTCAACGGACCATAAAATGTCCGGACTGGTTCCATCAGTACCTGAAAAATGGCCCATATGTACTGATAGGCTGATATGATCAGCCTTATCCGTACTGAATGGAAGGATATAATTCAACGGACCATGCCCTGTCCAGACAGGTACCATTAGTACATGAAAAATGACCCATACATTCTGATAGGCTGATACGATCATCAATCCGTACTGCCTAGATGGACCAAGGACTGCCAGACAGGTCCATCAAGCCGGTCCATCAAGCCGGTCCATCAAGCCATGAAAAATCGACCCATACGTACTGAAAGACTGATATGATCAGCCTTATCCGTACTAAATGGAAGGATATAATTCAACGGACTATGGGCTGTACAGACTAGTCCCATCAGTACATGAAAAATAACCCATACATTCTGATAGACTGATACGATCAGCACTCCGTACTGCCTTGATGGACCAAGGACTGTCCAGACTGGTCCATCAAGCCATCCAAAATTGACCCATACGTACTTATAGGCTTATATGATCAGCCTTAACGGTACTGAATGGAAAGATTTAACTGAACGGAACATGGACTGTCCGGACTGGTCCCATCAGTACATGATAAATGACCCATAGGTACTGATAGGCTGAGACGATCAGCCATCCGTACTGCCTGGAAGGACAAAGGACTGTCCAGACTGGTCCATCAGGCCAAGAAAAATTGACCCACATGTACTGATAGGCTGATATGATCAGCCTTATCCGCACTGAATGGAAGGATTTAACTCAACAAACCATGGATTGTCCAGATTGGTGCCATCAGTACATGAAAAATGACCCATACGTACTGATAGACTGATAGGATCAGCCATTCATACTTCCTGGATGGACCAAGGACTGTCCAGACTGATCCATCAGGCCATGAAAAATCGACCCATACGTACTGATAGGCTGATATGATCAGCCTTATCCGTACTGAATGGAAGGATATAATTCAACGGATCATGGGCTGTCCAGACTGGTCCCATCAGTACATGAATAATGACCCATTCGTTCTGATAGGCTGATACGATCAGCAATCCGTACTGCCTTGATGGATCAAGGACTGTCCAGACTGGTCCATCAAGCCATGAAAAATCGACCCATACCTACTAATAGGCTGATATGATCAGCCTTAACCGTACTGAATGGAAAGATTTAACTGAACGGACCATGGACTGTCCGGACTTGTCCCATCAGTACATGATAAATGACCCATAGGTACTGATAGGCTGATATGATCAGCTATCCGTACTGCCTGGAAGGACCAAGGACTGTCCAGACTGGTCCACCAGGCGCAGAAAAATTTACCAACCCATACTGATAGGCTGATATGATCAGCCTTATCCGTACTGAATGGAAGGATTTAACTCAACAAACCATGGATTGTCAAGATTGGTGCCATCAGTACATGAAAAATGACCCATACGTACTAATAGGCTGATACGATCAGCCATTTGTACTTCCTGGATGGACCAAGGACTGTCCAGACTGGTCCATCAAGCCATGAAAAATGACCCATACGTACTGATAGGCGTATATGATCAGCCTTAACCATACTGAATGGAAGGATTTAACTCAACGGACCATGAAATGTCCGGACTGGTTCCATCAGTACCTGAAAGATGACCCATATGTACTGATAGGCTGATATGATCAGCCTTATCCGTACTGAATGGAAGGATAAAATTCAACGGACCATGCCCTGTCCAGACTGGTACAATTAGTACATGAAAAATGACCCATACATTCTGATAGGCTGATACGATCATCAATCCGTACTGCCTAGATGGACCAAGGACTGCCAGACAGGTCCATCAAGCCATGAAAAATCGACCCATACGTACTGATAGACTGATATGATCAGCCTTAACCATAAAAAATTGAAGGATTTAACTCAACGGACCATGAAATGTCTGGACAGGTCCCATCAGTACATGAAAAATGACCCATACGTTCTAATAGGCTGATACAATCAGCCATCCATACTGCCTGGATGACCAAGGACTGTCCAGAATGGTCGATCAGGCCATGAAAAATCGACCCATACGTACTGATAGGCTGATATAATAAGCCTTAACCGTACTGAATAGAAGGATTTAACTCAATTGACCATGGACTGTCCGGACTAGTTCCATCAGTACATGAAAAATGACCCATACGTACTGATAGGCTGATATGATCAGCCTTATCCGTACTAAATGGAAGGATATAATTCAACGGACTATGGGCTGTACAGACTGGTCCCATCAGTACATGAAGAATAACCAATACGTTCTGATAGGCTGATACAATCAGCAATCCGTACTGCCTTGATGGACCAAGGACTGTCCAGACTGGTCCATCTAGCCATGAAAAATCGACCCATACGTACTTACAGGCTTATGTGATCAGCCTTAACCGTACTGAATGGAAAGATTTAACTGAACGGAACATGGACTCTCTGGACTGGTACCATCAGTACATGATAAATGACCCATAGGTACTGATAGGCTGATACGATCAGCCATCCGTACTGCCTAGAAGGACCAAGGACTGTCAGACTGGTCCATCAGGCCAAGAAAAATTAACCCACACGTACTGATAGGCTGATATGATCAGCCTTATCCGTACTGAATGGAAGGATTTAACTCAACAAACCATGGATTTTCCAGATTGGTGCCATCAGTACATGAAAAATGACCCATACGTACTGATACACTGATACGATCAGCCATTCATACTGCTTGGATGGACCAAGGATTTTCCAGGCTGGTCCATCAGGCCATGAAAAATCGACCCATACGTACTGATAGGCTGATATGATCAGCCTTATCTGTACTGAATGGAAGGAAATTATTCAATGGATCATGGGCTGTCCAGACTGGTCCCATCAGTACATGAAAAATGACCCATTCGTTCTGATAGGCTGATACGATCAGCAATCCGTACTGCCTTGATGGACCAAGGACTGTCCAGACTGGTCCATCAAGCCATGAAAAATCGACCCATACCTACTAATAGGCTGATATTATCAGCCTTAACCATACTGAATGGAAGGATTTAACTCAACAGACCATGGACTGTCCGGACTGGTCCCGTTAGTACATGGAAAATGTCCCATATGTTCTCATAGACTGATTTGATCAGCAATCCGTACCGCCTAGATGGACCAAGGACTGTCCAGACTGGTCCATCAAGCCATGAAAAACCGACCCATACGTACTGATAAGTTGATATGATCAACCTTAACCATACTGAATGTAAGGATTTAACTCAACGGACCATGGACTGTCCAGACTGGTCCCATCAGTACATGATAAATGACCCATAGCTACTGATAGGCTGATATGATCATCCATACGTACTGACTAGAAGGGCCAAGGACTGTCAAGACTGGTCTATCATGCCATGAAAAATCCACACACTCGTACTAATAGGCTGATATGATCAGCCTTATCCGTACTGAATGGAATGATTTAATTCAACGGACCAAGGACTGTCCAGACTGGTCCCATCAGTACATGAAAAATGACCCATATGTTTTGATAGGCTGATACAATCAGCCATCCGACTGCCTGGATGGACCAAGGACTGTCCAGACTGGTCCACCAGGCCATGAAACAATCGACCCATACGTACTGATAGCCTGATATGATCAGCCTTATCCGTACTGAATGGAAGGATATAATTTAACGGACCATGGCTGTCCAGATTGGTGCCATTAGTACATGAAAAATGACCCATACGTACTGATAGGCTGATACGATCAGCCATTTGTACTTCCTGGATGGACCAAGGACTGTCCAGACTGGTCCATCAAGCCATGAAAAATCGACCCATACATACTGATAGGCGTATATGATCAGCCTTAACCATACTGAATGGAAGGATTTAACTTAACGGACCATGAAATGTCCGGACTGGTTCCATCAGTACCTGAAAAATGACCCATATGTACTGATAGGCTGATATGATCAGCCTTATCCGTACTGAATGGAAGGATATAATTCAACGGACCATGCCCTGTCCAGACAGGTACCATTAGTACATGAAAAATAACCCATAAATTCTGATAGGCTGATACGATCATCAATCCGTACTGCCTAGATGGACCAAGGACTGTCAGACAGGTCCATCAAGCCATGAAAAATCGACCCATACGTACTGATAGACTGATATGATCAGCCTTAACCATAATAAATTGAAGGATTTAACTCAACGGACCATGAAATGTCCGGACTGGTCCCATCAGTACATGAAAAATGACCCATACGTTCTGATAGGGTGATACGATCAGCCATCCGTACTGCCTGGATGACCAAGGACTGTCCAGAATGGTCGATCAGGCCATGAAAAATCGACACACATGTACTAATAGGCTGATATGATCAGCCTTATCCTTACTGAATGGAATGATTTAAAAATGACCCATACGTTTTGATAGGCTGATACGATCAGCCATCCGTACTGCCTGAATGGACCAAGGACTGTCCAGACTGGTCCATCGGGCCATGAAAAATCGACCCATACGTACTGATAGCCTGATATGATCAGCCTTATCCGTACTGAATAGAAGGATATAATTCAACGGACCATGGCCTGTCAACACTGGTCCCATCAGTACATGAAAAATGACCCATACATACTTATAGGCTGATTCGATCAGCAATCCGTACTGCCTTGATGGACCAAGGACTGTCCAGATTGGTCCATCAAGCCATGAAAAAATTGATACATACCTACTGATAGGCTGATATGATCAGCCTTAACCATACTGAATGGAAGGATTTAACTCAACGGACCATGGACTGTCTGGACTGGTCCCATTAGTACATGAAAAATGGCGCAAATGTTTTGATAGGCTGATACGATCAGCAATTCGTACTGCCTAGATGGACCAAGGACTGTCCAGACTGGTCCATCAAGCCATGAAAGATCGATCCATGCTACTGATAGGTTGATATGATCAGCCTTAACCGTACTGAATAGAAGTATTTAACTCAACGGACCATGGACTGTCCAGACTGGTCCCATCAGTACATGATAAATGACCCACACGTACTGATAGGCTGATATGATCAGCCTTATCCGTACTGAATGGAAGGATTTAACTCAACAAACCATAGATTTTCCAGATTGGTTGCATCAGTACATGAAAAATGATTCATACGTAGTGAAAGGCTGATACGATCAGCCATTCGTACTGCCTGGATGGACCAAGGACTGTCCAGACAGGTCCATCAGGCCATGGAAAATTGACTCATACGTACTGATAGGCTGATATGATCAGCCTTATCCGTACTGAATGGAAGGATATAATTCAACGATCCATGGTCTGTCCAGACTAGTCCCATCAATACATGAAATATGACCCATACGTTCTGATAGGCTGATACGATCAACAATCTGTACTGCCTTGATGGCCCAAGGACTGTCCAGACTGGTCCATCAAGCTAAGAAAAATCGACCCATACCTACTGATAGGCTGATATGATCAGCCTTAACCATACTGAATGGAAGGATTTAACTCAAAGGACCATGGACTGTCCGGACTGGTCCCATCAGTACATGATAAATGGCCCATAGGTACTGATAGGCTGAAACGATCATCCATCCGTACTGCCTGGAAGGACCAATTACTGTCTAGACTGGTCCATTAGGCGATGAAAAATTGACCCATACGTACTGATAGGTTGATATGATCAGCCTTAACCGTATTGAATGGAAGGATTTAACTCAACGAACCATGGATTGTCCAGACTGGTGCCTTCAGTACATGAAAAATGACCCATACATACTGATAGGCTGATAGAATCAGCAATCCGTACTGCCTTGATGGACCAAGGACTGTCTAGACTTGTCCATCAACCCATGAAAAATCGACCCATTCGTACTTATAGGCTTATATGATCAGCCTTAACCGTACCGAATGGAAAGATTTAACTAAACGGACCATGGACTGTCCGGACTTGTCCCATCAGTACATGATAAATGACCCATAGGTATTGATAGGCTGATACGATCAGCAATCCGTACTGCCTGGAAGGACCAAGGACTGTCCAGACTGGTCCATCAGGCCATGAGAAATTGACCCACACGTACAGATAGGCTGATATGATCAGCCTTATCCGTACTGAATGGAAAGATTTAACTCAACAAACCATGGATTGTCCAGATCGGTGCCATCAGTACATGAAAATGACCCATACGTACTGATAGGCTGATACGATCAGCCATTCGTACTGCCTGGATGGACCAAGGACTGTCCAGACTGATCCATCAAGCCATGAAAAATTGACCCATACGTACTCATAGGCTGATATGATTAGCCTTAACCATATTGAATGGAAGGATTTAACTCAACGGACCATGGACTGTTTGGACTTGTCCCACTAGTACATGAAAAATGACCCATATGGTCTGTTAGGCTGATACGATCAGCAATCCGTACTGTCCAGACTGGCTATCAGGCCATGAAAAATCGTCCCATATGTACTGATAGGCTGATATGATCCCCCTTATCCGTACTGAATGGAATGATTTAACACACACTTACTAATAGGCTGATAAGATCAGCCTTATCCATACTGAATGGAATCATTTAACTTAACGAACCAAGGACTGTCCAGACTGGTCCCATCAGTACACTAAAAATGACCCATACGTTCTGATAGGCTGATACGAACAGCCATCCATACTGCCTGGATGGACCAAGGACTGTCCAGACTGGCTATCAGGCCATGAAAAATCGTCCCATATGTACTGATAGGCTGATATGATCCCCCTTATCCGTACTGAATGGAAGGATATAATTCAACGAACCATGGCCTGTCAACATTGGTCCCATCAATACATGAAAAATGACCCATACGTCCATCAAGGACTGTCCAGACTGGTCCATAGTTTGATATGATCAGCCTTATCCGTACTGAATGTAAGGATATAATTCAACGGACCATGGGCTGTCCAGACTGGTCCTATCAGTACATGGAAAATGACCCATACGTTTTGATAGGCTGATACGATCAACAATCCATACTTCCTTGGTGGACCAAGGAATGTCCAGACTGGTCCATCAAGCCATGAAAAATCTACCCATACCTACTGATAGGCTGATATGATCAGCCTTAACCGTACTGAATTTGAAGGATTTAACTCAACGGACCATGGACTGTTCGGACTGGTCCCTTTAGTACATGAAAATTGACCCATATGTTCTGATAGGCTGATACGATCAGCAATCCGTACTGACTAGATGGACCAAGGACTGTTCAGACTGGTCCATCAAGCCATGGAAAATCGACCCATACGTACTGATAGGTTAATATGATCAACCTTAACCGTATTGAATGGAAAGATTTAACTCAACGAACCATGGATTGTCCAGACTGGTGCCATCAGTACATGAAAAATGACCCATACATATTGATAAGCTGATACAATCAGCCATTCGTACTGCCTGGATGGACCAAGGACTGTCAGACTGGTCCATCAGGCTATGAAAAATCGACACACACGTACTAATAGGCTGATATGATCAGCCTTATCCATACTTAATGGAATGATTTAACTCAACGAACCAAGGACTGTCCAGACTGGTCCCATCAGTACATGAAAAATGAGCCATACATTCTGATAGGCTGATACGATCAGCCATCCGTACTGCCTGGATGGACCAAGGACTGTCTAGACTGGTATATCAGGCCATGAAAAATCGACCCATATGTATTGATAGGCTGATATGATCCGCCTTATCCGTACTGAATGGAAGGATATAATTCAACGGACCATGGCCTGTCAACATAGGTCCCATCAATACATGAAAAATGACCCATACGTACTTAAAGGCTGATACGATCAGCCATCCGTACTGCTTGGATGGACCAAGAAATGTCCAGACTGGTCCATCAGGCCATGAAAAATCGACCCATACGTACTGATAGGCTGATATGGTCCGCCTTATCCGAACTGAATGGAAGGATATAATTCAACGGACCATGGCCTGTCAACACTGGTCCCATCAGACATAAAAAATGACCCATACATACTTATAGGCTGATACGATAAGCAATCCGTACTGCCTTGATGGACCAAGGACTGTCCAGATTTGTCCATCAAGCCATGAAAAATCGACCCATACCTACTAATAGGCTGATATGATCAGCCTTATCCATATTGAATGGAAGGATTTAACTCAACGGACTATGGACTGTTCGGACTGGTCCCACTAGTACATAAAAATGACCCAAATTTTCTGATAGGCTATTACGATCAGCCATCCGTACTGCCTACATGGACCAAGGACTGTCCAGACTGGTCCATCAAGCCATGAAAAATTGACCCATACATACTGATAGGCTGATACGAAACATGGATTGTCCAGACTAGTGTCATCAGTACATGAAAATAACACATACGTACTGATAGGCTGTTACAATCAGCCATTTGTACTGCATGGATGGACCAAGGACTGTCAAGACTGGTCCATCGGGCCATGAAAAATCGACACACATGTACTAATAGGCTGATATGATCAGCCTTATCCGTACTGAATGGAATGATTTAACTCAACGGACCAAGGACTGTCCAGACTGGTCCCATAAGTACATGAAAAATGACCCATAGGTACTGATAGGCTGATATGATCATCCATCGGTACTGCCTGAAAGGACCAAGGACTGTCCAGACTGGTCCATTAGGCCATGAAAAATTGACCCACACATACTGATAGGCTGATATGATCAGCCTTATCTGTAATGAATGGAAGTATTTTACTCAACGAAACATCGATTGTCCAGACTGGTGTCATCAGTACATGAAAAATGACACATACGTACTGATAGGCTGTTACAATCAGCCATTCGTACTGCATGGATGGACCAAGGACTGTCAAGACTGGTCCATCAGGCCATGAAAAATCGACACACATGTACTAATAGGCTGATATGATCAGCCTTATCCGTACGGAATGGAATGATTTAACTCAACGGACCAAGGACTGTCCAGACTGGTCCCATCAGTACATGAAAAATGACCCATACATTTTGATAGGCTGATACGATCAGCCATCCGTACTACCTGGATGGACCAAGGACTCTCAAGACTGGTCCATCAGGCAATGAAAAATCGACCCATACGTACTGATAGGCTGATATGATCCGCCTTATCTGTACTGAATGGAAGGATATAATTCAACGGACCATGGCCTGTCAACACTGGTCCCATCAGACATGAAAAATGACCCATACGTACTTATAGGCTGAAACGATAAGCAATCCGTACTGTGTTGATGGACCAAGGACTGTCCATATTGGTCCATCAAGCCATTAAAAATCGACCCATACCTACTGATAGGCTGATATGATCAGCCTTAACCATACTGAATGGAAGGATTTAACTCAATGGACCATGGACTGTTTGGACTGGTCCCATTAGTACATGAAAAATGACCCAAATGTACTGATAGGCTGATACGATCAGCAATCCATATTGCCTAGATGGACCACGGACTGTCCAGACTGGTCCATCAAGCCATGAAAAATTGACCCATATGTACTGATAGGTTGATATGATCAGCCTTAACCGTACTGAATGGAAAGATTTAACTCAACGGACCATGGACTGTCCAGACTGGCCCATCAGCCATAGGTACTGATAGGCTGATACGATCAGCCATCCGTACTGCCTGGAAGGACCAAGGACTGTCTAGACTAGTCCATCAGGCCATGAAAAATTGACCCACACGTACTGATAGGCTGATATGATAAGCCTTATCCATACTGAATGGAAGGATTTAACTCAACAAACCATATATTTTCAAGATTGGTGCCATTAGTACATGAAAAATGACCCATACGTATTGAAAGGCTGATACGATCAGCCATTCGTACTGCCTGGATGGACCAAGGACTGTCTAGACTGGTCCATCCGGCCACGAAAATTCGACTCATACGTACTGATAGGCTGATATGATCAGCCTTATCCATACTGAATGGAAGGATATAATTCAACGAACCATGGGCTGTCCAGACTGGTCCCATCAGTACATGAAAAATGACCCATACTTTCGGATAGGCTGATACGATCAACAATCCGTACTGCCTTAATTGACCGAGGACTGTCCAGACTGGTCCATCAAGCCATGAAAAATCGACCCATACCTACTGATAGGTTGATATGATCAGCCTTAACCATACTGAATGGAAGGATTTAACTCAACGGACCATGAACTGTCCGGACTGGTCCCATTAGTACATGAAAAATGACCCATATATTATGATAGGATGATACGATCAGCCATCTGACTGCCTACATGGACCAAGGACTGTCCAGACTGGTCCATCAAGCCATGAAAAATCGACCCATACGTACCGATAGGTATATATGATCAGCCTTAACCGTACTGATAGGTATATATGATCAGCCTTAACCGTACTGAATGCAAGGATTTAACTCAACGGACCATGGACTGTCCGGACTGGTCCCATTAGTACATGAAAAATGACCCATATATTCTGATAGGATGATACGATCAGCCATCTGACTGCCTACATGGACCAAGGACTGTCCAGACTGGTCCATCAAGCCATGAAAAATCGACCCATACGTACCGATAGGTATATATGATCAGCCTTAACCGTACTGATAGGTATATATGATCAGCCTTATCCGTACTGAATGGTAGGATTTAACTCAACGAACCATGGACTGTCCAGGCTGGTCCCATCAGTACATGAAAAATGAGCCATAGGTACTGATAGGCTGATACGATCAGCCATCCGTACTTCCTGGAAGGACCAAGGACTGTCCAGACTTGTCCCATCAGTACATGAAAAATGACCCATACGTACTGATAGGCTGATATGATCAGCCATTCGTACTGACTAGATGGACGAAGGACTGTCCAGACTGGTCCATCAGGCCATGAAAAATTGACCCATACGTAATGATATGCTGATATTGTCAGCCTAATCCGTACTGAATGGAAGGATATAATTCAACGGACCATGGCCTATCTAGACTGGTCCCATCAGTACATGAAAATGACCCATATGTACTGATAGGCTGATACGATCAGCCATCCGTACTGCCTGGATTGACAAAGGACTGTCCAAACTGGACCATAAGGCCATGAAAATTGACCCATACGTATTGATAGGCTGATATGATCAGCCTTAACCGTACTGAATGGAAGGATTTAACTTAACGGGCCATGGACTGTCCGGACTTGTCCCATCAGTACATGAAAAATGACTCATACGTACTGATAGGCTGATACGATCAGCCATCCGTAATTCCTTGAAGGACCAAGGACTTTCTAGACTGGTCCATCAGGCCATGAAAAATTGACCCACACGCAATTATAAGCTGATATGATCAGCCTTATCCGTACTGAATGGTAGGATTTAACTCAACGAACCATGGACTGTCCAGGCTGGAGCCATCAGTACATGAAAAATGACCCATACGTACTGATAGGATGATACAATCAGCCATTTGTACTCCCTGGATGGATCAAGGACTGTCCAGACTGGTCCATCAGGCCATGAAAAATCAACACACACATACTAATAGGCTGATATGATCAGCCTTATCCGTACTGAATGGAAGGATTTAACTCAACGGACCAAGGACTGTCCGGACTGGTCCCATAAGTACATGAAAAATGATCCACACGTACTGATAGGCAGATACGATCAGCCATCCGTACTGCCTCAAAGGACCAAGGACTGTCTAGACTGGTCCATCAAGCCATGAAAAATCGACCCACACGTAGTGATAGGCTGATATGATCAGCCTAATCCGTACTGAATGGAAGGATTTAACTCAACGGACCATGGACTGTACGGAGTGGTCCCATTAATACATGAAAAATGACCCATACGTACTGATAGGCTGATACAATCAGCCATGTGTACTGCCTGGAAGGACCAAGGACTCTCTAGACTGGTCCATCAGGCCATGAAAAATCGACCCATACGTACTTATAGGCTGATACGATCAGCCATCCATACTGCCTGGAAGGACCAAGGACTGTCCAAACTGGTCCATCAGGCCATGAAAAATCGACACATACGTTTTGATAGGCTTATATGATCAGCCTTATCCATACTGAATCCAAATATTTAATTCAACAGACCATGGACTGTCCGGAGTGGTCCCATTAGTACATGAAAATGACCCATACGTACTGATAGGCTAATACAATCAGCCATCCATACTGCCTGGAAGGACCAAGGACTCTCCAGACTAGTCCATCAGAGCATGAAAATTCAACCCATACGTACTGATAGGCTAATATGATCATCCTTATCCATACTGAATGGAAGGATTTAATTACACGAACCTTGTACTGTTCAGACTGGCCCCATCAGTACATGAAATATGACCCATACGTACTCATATGCTGATACGATCAGCCATCTGTACTGCCTGTAAGGACCAAGGACTGTCCAGACTGGTCCATCAGGCCATGAAAAATCGACCCATAAGTACTGATAGGCTTATATGATCAGCGTTACCGATACTGAATGGAAGGACTTAAATCAACGGACCATGGACTGTCCGGAGTGGTCCCACAAGTACATAAAAAATGATCCATACGTACTGATAGGCTGATACAATCAGCCATCCGTACTGCCTGGAAGGACCAAGGACTGTCCAAATGGTCCATCAGGCCATGAAAAATCGACCCACACGTACTGATAGGCTGATATGATCAGCCTAATCCGTACTGAATGGAAGGATTTAACTCAACGGACAATGGACTGTCCGGAGTGGTGTCATTAGTACATGAAAAATGACCCATACATCCTGATAGGCTGATACAATCATCCATCCGTACTGCCTGGAAGGACCAAGGACTCTCCAGACTGGTCCATCACACCATGAAAAATCAACCCATACGTACTGATAAGCTAATATGATCATCCTTATCCATACTGTATGGAAGGTTTTAATTCAACGGACCGTGTACTGTTCAAACTGGTCCCATCAGTACATGAAATATGACCCATTCGTACTCAGAGGCTGATACGATGAGCCATCTGTACTGCCTGGAAGGACCAAGGACTGTCCAGACTGGTCCATCAGGCCATGAAAAATCGACCCATAAGTACTGATAGGCTAATAGAGCACGCTTATCCATACTGGAAGGAAGGATTTAATTCAACGGCCCATGGACTGTCCCGTCTGGTCCCATTAGTACATGAATAATGATCCATACGTACTGATAGGCTGATACGATCAGCCATCTGTACTGCCTGGAAGGACCAATGACTGTCCTGACTGGTCCATCAGGCCATGAAAAGTCGACCCACACGTACTGATAGGCTGATATGATTAGCCTAATCCGTACTGAATGGAATGGTTTAACTCAACGGACCATGGACTGTCCAGACTGGTCCCATCAGTACATGAAAAAATGACCCATACAGACTGATAGGCTGATACGATATGCCATCTGTATTACCTGGATGAACCAAGGATTGTCCAAACTGGCCCGTCAGGCCATTAAATGTCGACCCACACGTACTGATAGGCTGATCCGTATTACCTGGATGGACCAAGGACTGTGTAGATTGGTCCATCAGACTATGAAAAATTGACCTACACGTACTGATAGGCTGATATAATCAGACTTATCCGTACTGAATGAAAGGATTTAACTCAATGGACCATGGACTGTCTAGACTTGTCCCATAAGTACATGAAAAATTACCCATACATACTGATAGGAAGATACGATCAGCCATATGTACTGCCTGGATGGACCAAAGACTGTCTATAATGGTCCATCAGACCATGAAAAATTAACCCATATGTACTGATGGGCTGATATGATCAGCCATCCATACTGCCTGGAAGGACCAAGGACTGTCCAAACTGGTCCATCAGGCCATGAAAAATCGACCCACACGTACTGATAGGCTTATAAAATCAGACATCCGTACTGCCTGAAAGGACCAAGGATTCTCGAAACTGGTCTATTAGACCATGAAAAATCAACCCATACGTACTGATAGGCTAATATGATCAGCCTTATCCATACTGAATTGAAGGATTTAATCCAACGGACCATGGACTGTTCAGACTGGTCCCATCAGTACATGAAATATGACCCATACTTACTCACATGCTGATACGATCAGCCATCTGTACTGCCTGGAAGGACCAAGGACTGTTCAGACTGGTCTATCAGGGCATGAAAACTCGACCCATAAGTACTAATAGGCTTATATGATCAGCCTTATCCATACTGAATGGAAGGATTTAATTCAACAGACCATGGACTCTCCGGACTGGTCCCATAAGTACATGAAAATGATCCCTACGTATTGATATGCTCATACGATCAGCCATCCGTACTGCCTGGAAGGACCAAGGACTGTCTAGACTGGGCCATCAGGCCATGAAAAATCGACCCATACGTACTGTAGGCTGATATGATCAGCCTAATCCGTACTAAATGGAAGGATTTAACTTAACGGACCATGGACTGTCCAGACTGGTCCCATCAGTACATGAAAAATTACCCATAATGACTGATAGGCTGATACGATCAGCCATCCGACTGCCTGGATGGACCAAGGACTGTCCATACTGGTCCATCAGACCATTAAATGTCGACCCACACATACTGATAGGCTGATACGATCAGCCATTTGTACTGCCTGGAAGGACCAAGGACTCTCCAGACTGGTCCATCAGACTATGAAAAATCAACCCATATGTACTGATAGGCTAATATGATCATCCTTATCCATACTGAATGGAAGGATTTAATTCAACGGACCATGGACTGTTCAGACTGGTCCCATCAGTACATGAAATACGACCCATACATACTCATATGCTGATACGATCAGCCATCTGTACTGCCTGGAAGGACCAAGGACTGTCCAGACTGGTCCATCAGGCCATGAAAAATTGACCCATAAGTACTGATAGGCTGATATGATCAGCCTAATCCGTACTGAATGGAAGGATTTAACTCAACGGACCATGGACTGTCTGCAGTGGTCCCATTAGTAGATGAAAAATGACCCATATGTACTGATAGGCTGATACAATCAGCCATCCGTACTGCCTGGAAGGACCAAGGACTGTCCAGACTGGTCCATCAGGACATGAAAATTTTATCCATAGGTACTGATAGGATGATATGATGATCTTTATCCATACTGAATGGTCCATCACACCATGAAAAATCAACCCATACGAACTGATAGGCTAATATGATCATCCTTATCCATACTGAATGGAAGGATTTAACTCAACGGACCATGGACTATCCAGACTGGTCCCATCAGTACATAAAAAATGACCCTTACATACTGATAGGATGATACGATCAGCCATCTGTACTGCCTGGACGGACCAAGGACTGTCCAGAATTGTCCATCAGGCCATGAAAAATCGACCCATATGTACTGATAGGCTGATACGATCAGCCATCCGTACTGCCTTGAAGGACCAAGGACTGTCCAAACTGGTCCATCAAGCCATGAAAAATTTACCCATACGTACTGATAGGCTAATATGATCAGCCTTATCCATACTGAATGGAAAGATTTAATTCAACAAACCATGGACTGTCCGGAGTGGTCCCATTAGTACTTGAAAAATGACCCATACGTACTGATAGGCTTATACAATCACTCATCCGTTCTGCCTGGAAGGACCAAGGACTCTCCAGACTGGTCCATCACACCATGAAAAATCAACCCATATATACTGAAAGGCTAATATGATCATCCTTATCCATACTGAATGGAAGGATTTAACTCAACGGACCATGGACTATCTAGACTGGTCCAATCAGTACATGAAAAATGACCCATACATACTGATAGGATGATACGATCAGCCATCTGTACTGCCTGGACGGACCAAGGACTGTCCAGAATTGTCCATCAGGCCATGAAAAATCGACCCATATGTACTGATAGGCTGATACGATCAGCCATCTGTACTGCCTTGAAGGACCAAGGACTGTCCAAACTGGTCCATCATGCCATGAAAAATTTACCCATACGTACTGATAGGCTAATATGATCAGCCTTATCCATACTGAATGGAAAGATTTAATTCAACAAACCATGGACTGTCCGGAGTGGTCCCATTAGTATTTGAAAAATGACCCATACGTACTGATAAGCTTATACAATCAGTCATCCGTTCTGCCTGGAAGGACCAAGGACTCTCCAGACTGGTCCATCACACCATGAAAAATCAACCCATACATACTGATAGGCTAATATGATCAGCCTTATCCATACCGAATGGAAGGATTTAATTCAACGGACC
>MU106329.1:0-80354 GCA_012274485.2 Sinapis alba | reverse complement strand
CTGGTCCATCAGGCCATGAAAAATCGACCCACATGTACTGATAGGCTGATATGATCAGCCTAGTCCGTACTGGATAGAAGGATTTAACTCAACGGACCATGGACTGTCCAGACTGGTCCCACCAGTACATGAAAAACTGACCCATACGGACTGATAGGCTGATACAATGAGTCATCCGTACTGCCTGGATGGACCAAGGACTGTCCAGGCTGCTCCATCAGACCATAAATGTCGACCCACACATACTGATAGGCTGATACCATCAGCCATTTGTACTGCCTGGAAGGACCAAGGACTGTCTAGACTGGTCCATCAGACCATGAAAAATTGACCTACACATACCATACTGATAGGCTGATATGATCAGCCTTATTTGTACTGAATTGAAGGATTTAGCTGAACGGACCATGGACTGTCCAGACTGGTCCCATCAGTACATGAAAAATGACCCATACATACTGATAGGATGATACAATCAACCATCTGTACTACCTGGAAGGACCAATGACTGTCCAGAATGGTCCATCAGGCCATGAAAAATCGACCCATACGTACTGATAGGCTGATATGATCAGCCTTATCCGTACTGAATGGAAGTATTTAACTCAACGGACCATGGACTGTTCAGACTGGTCCCATAAGTACATGGAAAATGATCCATACGTACTGAAAGGCTTATACGATCAGCCATCCGTACTGCCTGGAAGGACCAAGGACTGTCCAGACTGGTCCATCAGGCCATGAAAAATCGACCCACATGTACTGATAGGCTGATATGATCAGCCTAATCCGTACTGAATAGAAGGATTTAACTCAACGGACCATGGACTGTCCAGACAGGTCCCATTAGTACATGAAAAATGACCCATACATACTGATAGGATGATACGATCAGCCATCTGTACTACTTGGAAGGACCAAGGACTGTCCAGAATGGTCCATCAGGCCATGAAAAATCGACCCATACGTACTAATAGGCTGATACGATCAGCCATCCGTACTGCCTGGAAAGACCAAGGACTGTCCAAACTGGTCCATCAGGCCATGAAAAATCGACCCATACGTACTGATATGCTTATATGATCAGCCTTATCCATATTGAATGGAAAGATTTAATTCAACAGACCATGGACTGTCCGGAGTGGTCCTTTTAGTACATGAAAAATGACACATACGTACTGATAGGCTGATACAATCAGTCATCTGTACTGCCTGGAAGGACCAAGGACTCTCCAGACTGGTCCATCAGACGATGAAAAATTGACCCATACGTACTGATAGGTTAATATGATCAGCCTTATCCATACTGAATGGAAGGATTTAATTCAACGGACCATGGACTGTCCGGACTGGTCCCATAAGTACATGAAAAATGATCCATACGTACTGATAGGCTTATACGATCAGCCATCCATACTGCCTGGAAGGACCAAGGACTGTCCAGACTGGTCCATCAGGCCATGAAAAATCGACCCATATGTACTGATAGGCTGATATGATCAGCCTAATCCGTACTGAATAGAAGAATTTAACTCATCGGACCATGGACTGTCCAAACTGGTCCCATCAGTACATGAAATATGACCCATACATACTCATATGCTAATACAATCAGCCATCTGTACTGCCTGGAAGGACCAAGCACTGTCCAGCTTGGTCCATCAGGCCATGAAAAATCGACCCATAAGTATTGATAGGCTTATATGATCAGCCTTATCCATACTGGAAGGAAAGATTTAATTCAACAGACCATGGACTATCCGGAGTGGTCCCATTAGTAAATGAAAAATGACCCATACGTACTGATAAGCTGATACAATCAGCCATCAGTACTGCCTGGAAGGACCAACGACTTTCCAGACTGGTCCATCAGGCCATGAAAAATCGACCCACATGTACTGATAGGCTGATATGATCAGCCTAGTCCGTACTGGATAGAAGGATTTAACTCAACGGACCATGGACTGTCCAGACTGGTCCCACCAGTACATGAAAAACTGACCCATACGGACTGATAGGCTGATACAATGAGTCATCCGTACTGCCTGGNCCATCAGGCCATGAAAAATCGACCCACATGTACTGATAGGCTGATATGATCAGCCTAGTCCGTACTGGATAGAAGGATTTAACTCAACGGACCATGGACTGTCCAGACTGGTCCCACCAGTACATGAAAAACTGACCCATACGGACTGATAGGCTGATACAATGAGTCATCCGTACTGCCTGGATGGACCAAGGACTGTCCAGGCTGCTCCATCAGACCATTAAATGTCGACCCACACATACTGATAGGCTGATACCATCAGCCATTTGTACTGCCTGGAAGGACCAAGGACTGTCTAGACTGGTCCATCAGACCATGAAAAATTGACCTACACATACCATACTGATAGGCTGATATGATCAGACTTATTTGTACTGAATTGAAGGATTTAGCTGAACGGACCATGGACTGTCCAGACTGGTCCCATCAGTACATGAAAAATGACCCATACATACTGATAGGATGATACAATCAACCATCTGTACTACCTGGAAGGACCAATGACTGTCCAGAATGGTCCATCAGGCCATGAAAAATCGACCCATACGTTCTGATAGGCTGATATGATCAGCCTTATCCGTACTGAATGGAAGTATTTAACTCAACGGACCATGGACTGTTCAGACTGGTCCCATAAGTACATGGAAAATGATCCATACGTACTGATAGGCTTATACGATCAGCCATCCGTACTGCCTGGAAGGACCAAAGACTGTCCAGACTGGTCCATCAGGCCATGAAAAATCGACCCACATGTACTGATAGGCTGATATGATCAGCCTAATCCGTACTGAATAGAAGGATTTAACTCAACGGACCATGGATTATCCAGACAGGTCCCATTAGTACATGAAAAATGACCCATACATACTGATAAGATGATACGATCAGCCATTTGTACTACCTGGAAGGACCAAGGACTGTCCAGAATGGTCCATCAGGCCATGAAAAATCGACCCATACGTACTGATAGGCTGATACGATCAGCCATCCGTACTGCCTGGAAAGACCAAGGACTGTCCAAACTGGTCCATCAGGCCATGAAAAATCGACCCATACGTACTTATAGGCTTATATGATCAGCCTTATCCATATTGAATGGAAAGATTTAATTCAACAGACCATGGACTGTCCGGAGTTGTCCTTTTAGTACATGAAAAATGACACATACGTACTGATAGGCTGATACAATCAGTCATCCGTACTGCCTGGAAGGACCAAGCACTGTCCAGCTTGGTCCATCAGGCCATGAAAAATCGACCCATAAGTATTGATAGGCTTATATGATCAGCCTTATCCATACTGGAAGGAAAGATTTAATTCAACAGACCATGGACTGTCCGGAGTGGTCCCATTAGTAAATGAAAAATGACCCATACGTACTAATAGGCTGATACAATCAGCCATCCATACTGCCTGGAAGGACCAAGGACTCTCTAGACTGGTCCATCAGACCATGAAAAATCAACCCATACATACTGATAGGCTTATATGATCAGCCTTATTATCTATACTGAATGGAAGGATTTAATTCAACGGACCATGGACTGTTTAGACTGGTCCCATCAGTACATGAAATATGACCCATACGTACTGATAGGCTGATACAATCAGCCATCTGTACTGCCTGGAAGGACCAAGGACTCTCCAGAATGGCCCATCAGACTATGAAAAATCAACCCATATGTACTGATAGGCTAATATCATCAGCCTTATCGTTCCTGAATGGAAGGATTTAATTCAACGGACCGTGGACTGTTCAGACTGGTCCCATTAGTACATGAAATATGACCCATACGTACTCATAGGCTGATACGATGAGCCATTTGTACTGCATGGAAGGACCAAGGACTGTCCAGACTTGTCCATCAAACCATGAAAAATCGACCCTTAAATACTGATAGGCTTATATGATCAGCCTTATCCATACTGGAAGAAGGATTTAATTCAACGGACCATGGACTGTCCGGAATGGTCCCATTAGAACATGAAAAATGATCCATACGTACTGATAGGCTGATAGGATCTGCCATCCGTACTTCCTAGAAGGACCAAGTACTGTCGACACTGGTCCATCAAACCATGAAAAATGGACCCATACGTACTGATAGGATGATATGATCAGCCTTATCAGTACTGAATGGAAGTATTTAACTCAGCGGACAATGGACTGTTCAGACTGAACCCATCAGTACGTATTGATAGGCTAATATGATCATCCTTATCCGTACTGAATTGAAGGATTTAACTGAACGGACTATGGACTGTCCAGACTGGTCCCATTAGTACATGAAAAATAACCCATACATACTGATAGGATGATACAATCAGCCATCTGTACTACCTGGAAAGACCAAGGACTGTCAAGAATGGTCCATCAGGCCATAAAAAATCGACCCATACGTGCTGATAGGCTGATACGATAAGCCATCCGTACTGCATGGAAGGACCAAGGACTGTCAAAACTGGTCCATCATGCCATGAAAAATAAACCCATGCGTACTGATAGGCTTATATGATCAGCCTTATCCATACTGAATGGAAAGATTTAATTCAACAGACCATGGACTGTCCGGAGTGGTCCTATTAGTACATGAACAATGACCCATACGTACTGATAGGCTGATACAATCAGTCATCCGTACTGCCTGGAAGGACCAAGGACTCTCCAGACTGGTCCATCACACCATGAAAAATCGACACATAAGTGCTGATAGGCTTATATGAGCAGCCGTATCCATACTGGAAGGAAGGATTTAATTCAACGGAAGATGAACTGTCTGGACTGGTCACATTAGTACATGAAAAATGACCCATACGTACAGATAGGCTGATACAATCAGTCATCCATACTGCTTGGAAGGACCAAGGACTCTCCAGACTGGTCCATCACACCATGAAAAATCAACCCATACGTACTGATAGGCTAATATGATCAGCCTTATCCATACTGAATGGAATGATTTAATTCAACGGACCGTGGACTGTTAAGAGTGGTCTCATCAGTACATGAAATATGACCCATACGTACTGATAGGCTGATAGGATCTGCCATCCGTACTTCCTAGAAGGACCAAGGATTGTCCACACTGGTCCACCAGACCATGAAAAATCGACCCATACGTACTGATAGGCTGATATGATCAGCTTTATCCATACTGAATGAAAGTATTTAACTCAACGGACCATGGACTGTTCAGACTGGTCCCATCAGTACATGAAAAATTACCCATACGTACTGATAGGCTGATACGATCAGCCACCCGTACTGCCTGGAAGGACCAAGGACTCTCCAGACTGGTCCATCAGACCATGGAAAGTTGACCCATACGTACTGATAGGCTAATATGATAAGCCTTATCCATATTGAATGGAAGGATTTAATTCAACGGACCATGGACTATTTGGACTGGTCCCATAAGTACATGAAAAATGATCCATACGTACTGATAGGCTTATACAATCAGCCATCCATACTGCCTGGAAGGACCAAGGACTGTCCAGCTTGGTCCATCAGGCCATGAAAAATCGACCCATAAGTATTGATAGGCTTATATGATCAGCCTTATCCATACTGGAAGGAAAGATTTAATTCAACAGACCATGGACTGTCGGGAGTGGTCCCATTAGTAAATGAAAAATGACCCATACGTACTGATAGGCTGATACAATCAGCCATCCATACTGCCTGGAAGGACCAAGGACTCTCCAGACTGGTCCATCAGACCATGAAAAATCAACCCATACATACTGATAGGCTTATATGATCAGCCTTATTATCTATACTGAATGGAAGGATTTAATTCAACGGACCATGGACTGTTCAGACTGGTCCCATCAGTACATGAAATATGACCCATACGTATTGATAGGCTGATACAATCAGCCATCTGTACTGCCTGGAAGGACCAAGGACTCTCCAGACTGGTCCATCAGACCATGAAAAATCAACCCATACGTACTGATAGGCTAATATGATCAGCCTTATCCTTACTGAATGGAAGGATTTAATTCAACGGACCGTGGACTGTTCAGACCGGTCCCATCAGTACATGAAATATGACCCATACGTACTCATAAGCTGATACGATGAGCCATCTGTACTGCCTGGAAGGACCAAGGACTGTCCAGACTGGTCCATCATATTGAGTTGAAGAACCAAAAGAGAGGCTAAGAAGACAAAAGGAAAAGAAGAGAACTCCTCAACTTGCTCCACAAGTAATTCCGTAGATACTTGGATCACAAGGTTTCTAGTCTTACCTAACATGACTTGGAAGGCAAGGTGTCGACCAAGGCATAGTTCTGAAGACTTAGAAGACCATTGGGAATCAATTTGGAGCTGTGGCAATTTGAATTTGAAAGAGTCACATGACTTGCTAAGCAATAGAGCTGTTGGGAGGTGTTGTCACTATCACAGACCAGAAGCAACTTATTTTAATGTTTCCCTTTTGTTTTATTCTGAATGCCTCTCTCTCTTATCTCTTTATAATTATGTAAACCAGCATGAAATGAAGTAAGGATTTCGAATCCTCCTTTCTCTCTACACACTCTCTCTCTCTCAGTTATCTCTCTCTCTCTCTTATTCTGTCCAGAAATGTTCTTGAGTTAAACTTTCTTGTTCATCACTTATTCTTATCCAAACTCAACCATTCTCTTCTATTCTCCCCATACTTTCTTAATTCTAACATGGAAATGGAAAGGAGCAGCTTGATTTCAGTAACCCTTGATGGTACTAACTATCTGCTGTGGTCAAGATTGGCCAGAGTTTCCTTGGGAAGTCATGAAGGCTGAAGCTTCAAAGAGGATCGCTCAAGAGGATGTTCAGGTTACTAGCCTGAAGGATGAAGACAAGTGGGTTCAAGAAGACCAGCTAGCAATTGAGATCATCCAGAGCTCTCTATCTATATCTATTTTGGAAGCTTACTCACACTGTGAGAGTTACAAAGAGCTATGGGAGAGCCGTCACGCTGTTTATGGAAACATCTCCAACCTGATCAGAGTCTTTGAAGTCAAGAGGATTATCAATGACCTGAGCCAAAAGGAAATGGAGTTCAATCAATTCTTTGGGAAGTTCAGAAGCTTATGGGAAGAACTTGATGTTCTTAGACCAAGTTCAGTGGATCCAGAAGTTCCGAGAGAAAGATATGAGCAAGATAAAGTCTTTAGTCTGCTCCTTGCCCTGAATCCACATTACAACCAATTAATCAAGCATATTCTAAGGGAAGATAAGTTCCAAACTTGGAAGAAGTGTGCTCTTTGGTTCAAAGAGAACATGGCGCTACAATCTCTTTAAAGAAGAAAGGAAGCTGGTCCTTCCTGTGAGAAACATGCATGGTCAGAAAGGAAATCTCAGGAAACTCAAAAAGGCCAAGAGGAGACAGGTCCAGAGGAGAGTTAACCCAAGCATGTCTGATCTCAAAACGGCTGTAGAGGATTTCAATGCAACAAAGAGACAAATTGTGGCTGGCAAATCCATGAATTCTGCTTTCACAAACGAGCCTCATAAAAGAGTAACTTGGAGTCCGAGTAATAATCCCATCAGTATGAGTGATCTAGCACCATTGATCAGGGCTGCCAAGGCCATCATCTCCTCCAAGAAGTCTGGTACACATTCCCTTAATTCTAAACCTATCATTATAGATTCAGGAGCTAGTCATCATATGATTAGTGATAGGAATCTCATTAGTGATGTTAGGCCTGCCTTAGGGAATGTAATAATAGCCAATGGAGATAAGGTGAAGATAGAAGGAATAGGGAACCTTAAGTTGTTTGATAGAGAATCACCTGCCTTTTATATGCCTAACTTTGTCTCTAACTTACTCTCTGTGAGGAAGGCCACAATTGACCTAAATTGTCAGGTGGTCTTCAGGCCTAATGATGTTGAGTTTCAGGACCTTAAGACAGGGAAGGTGATTGGAGAAGGAAACAACCAAGATGGTTTATATCATCTCTAAAAGACTAAGCCTTCTAAACCCTTTACTCCTTATTTATGCATGACCAGTAACTCATCTGTTTGTGATAGCACTACTTGGCATGCTAGATTAGGCCATCCTCACACTCGTGCATTAAAGATCATTATGCCTGATATATCATTTAACCACTTAGAATGTGAAGCATGCATTTTAGGAAAGCATTGCAAATCTGTGTTTCCAACATCAGAAACCATATATGAAAAATGTTTTGACTTAGTTCACTCTGATCTTTGGACCTCACCTTGTATGTCTAGGGATAACCATAAGTATTTTGTCACCTTTATAGATGAAAAATCAAAATACACTTGGCTCACCCTACTGCCTTCTAAGGATCGTGTGTTAGATGCTTTCATGAACTTTCAATCTTATGTCACTAACCATTTTAAGGCTAATGTGAAGGTATTGAGGTCAGAAAATGGAGGAGAGTATACAAGCCATGCATTCAAGAATCATCTTGCAAAATATGGCATAGTTCATCAAACAAGCTGCCCTTATACTCCTCAGCAAAATGGTGTGGCTGAGAGAAAGAATAGGCATCTGATGGAGGCGGCTAGATCAATGATGTTCCATGCAAATGTACCTAAGATATTCTGGAGTGATGCTGTGGTAACAATATGCTATCTAATCAACATAATTCCTACCAAAGTGCTGAAGGACATCTCTCCTTATGAAGTATTGAACCAAACCAGACCATTTATTCATCACCTCAGAGTGTTTGGATGTGTCTGCTTTGTGTTGATACCAGGAGAGCAAAGAAACAAGCTAGAAGCAAAGAGCATGAAGTGCATGTTCATTGGATACTCATCTACACAGAAAGGGTACAAGTGCTTCAATCCTGAAACAAGAAGAGTACTTGTATCCAGAGATGTGAAGTTTATGGAAGGCAAAGAGTTTTATGCTGAGAATAATTGGGATGAGCTCAAAGATCTATCTCAAGCATCAGATAAAGCCAATAATCTGAGGATTATTATGGAAAGTCTTGGAATCAGTCTATCAAAAGAAAAGGAGGCCACCATTGTAGCTTCTCCTAATCAAGAGACTGAAGAAGAAGCTGAAGAAGTCCCTCGTCCTGATCCTGAAGGGGGCAATGGACAAGAACCAGAAATGCAGCATGGTTCAGAAGTTCATGATCAGGATGGTGTAGAAAATCAAGAAACTGCTCAAGACCATGAAGAAGAAGAGCAGGTAGAAGAACCTTACCAGGTGCAACCACTAAGAAGAAGCACAAGGATCAGAAAGGATCCCTCCAATTGGGTGAACACAAGGGTCTACTACAACAGTCAGGCAGTGGCTCATCCCACTTCAGTGGTATGCTCTTTTGCGCAATTCCCAGCTGAACATCAAGCATTCATCAGGGGATTGGATCAAGGATATGTTCCAAGGTCTTATGAAGAAGAAATTCAGATTGATGAATGGAAAGAATCAGTTGGAAATGAGACCAATGCCATGATAAAAAATGGCACTTGGTATGAGAGTGAGCTTCCAAAGGGCAAGAAGGCAGTCTCAAGCAAGTGGGTCTTCACAATAAAATACTTGGCAAATGGCAAAGTGGAGAGGCGCAAAACAACACTGGCGGCAAGAGGCTTCACTCCGACATATGGAGAGGATTATGTGGACACATTTGCACCAGTAGCCAAGCTACATACCATCCGAATAATTCTCTCTCTTGCAACAAACCTTGAGTGGGAATCATGGCAGATGGATGTCAAGAATGTTTTTCTTCAAGGAGAGCTAGAAGATGAGGTGTACATGCACCCTCCTCCTGGTCTAGAGCACTTAGTCAATCCTGGAAATGTCCTTAGGCTCAAGAAGGCCATTTATGGACTGAAGCAATCACCAAGAGCTTGGTATCACAAGCTGAGCACTACATTGAATGGGAGAGGTTTCAGGAAATTAGAAGCAGACCACACCTTATTCACCCTCCCAAGCTCAAAAGGAATTGTGGTCATCCTGATATATGTGGATCATATCATCATCACAGGCAGTGACAAAGAAGGCATTCAAGCCACCAAAGCATTCCAAAAAGTCTGTGTTTGACATCAAGGATCCTGGAGAGCTTAAGTACTTTCTTGGTATTGAAGTTTGTAGATCCAAGGAAGGACTCTTCTTGTCTCAAAGGAAGTATGCACTGGATCTGTTGAGTGAGGCAGGAAACCTTGGTGTAAGAACAACTAAGACTCCCCTTGAAGATGGCTACAAGGTGCTGCGAGAGGGGGAGTTTGAAGACACGCCATTTGCTGATGTGAAGAGATATAGAAGGATGGTTGGGAAACTTATTTACCTGACCATTACAAGACCAGACATCTGCTTTGCTGTGAATCAAGTCAGCCAACACATGCAGGCGCCTAAGGTTCACCATTGGAACATGGTTGAGAGGATCATGAGATACTTAAAGGAGACTCCTGGTCAAGGTGTATGGATGGGGTGTAATGGAAGCACAAAAGTTGTGGGATATTGTGATGCCGATTGGGCAGGAGATAAGGTTGATAGGAGATCAACTACTAGTTATTGCACCTTCATTGGAGGCAACTTGGTGACTTGGAAAAGCAAGAAGCAGAAGGTTGTATCATGTTCAAGTGCTGAGGCAGAGTATAGAGCTATGAGGAAGCTAACCAATGAGCTGATATGGATCAAGGGATTGCTTGGAGACTTGGGAATTGAGACTACATCACCAATCACAATGCATTGTGATAATCAGGCTGCCATTCACATTGCCAGCAACTCAGTCTTCCATGAAAGGACCAAACACATTGAAGTAGACTGCCACAAGGTTACACAAGCTGTGGAAAAGCAAATCATCCTACCTTGCTACACAAGAAGTGAAGACCAGCTTGCTGACATTTTCACCAAGGCAGCAAGCACCAAAGTCTGTGAGTTCATTCACTCTAAGTTGGGACTCATAGACCTCACATCTCACTAGCTCTCCTAACATGGAGGCCTCTACTCTTTTTCCTTAGTGTGCTTTTGTCCCACTGGGTTTTGCACACTAAGGTTTTATTGAGGGAAGTTCTTCATGTTTCCAAGTTTGACCAGTCTCTATTGTCAAGCTTGAGGGGGAGTATTGAGATGAAGAACCAAAAGAGAGGCTAAGAAGACAAAAGGAAAAGAAGAGAACTCCTCAACTTGCTCCACAAGTAATTTCGTACATACTTGGATCACAAGGTTTCTAGTCTGACCTAACATTACTTGGAAGACAAGGTGTCGACCAAGGCATAGTTCTGGAGACTTAGAAGACCATTGGGAATCAATGTGGAGCTGTGGCAATTTGAATTTGAAAGAGTCACATGACTTGCTAAGCAATAGAGCTGTTGGGAGGTGTTGTCATCACAGACCAGAAGAAACTTATTTTAATGTTTCCCTTTTGTTTTATTCTGAATGCCTCACTCTCTTATCTCTTTATAATTATGTAAACCAGATGAAATGAAGTAAGGATTTTGAATTCTCCTTTCTCTCTACACTCTCTCTCTCTCTCAGTTATCTCTCTCTCTCTCTTATTCTGTCCAGAAATGTTCTTGAGTTAACCTCTCTTGTTCATCACTTATTCTTATCCAAACTCAACCATTCTCTTCTATTCTCCTCATACTTTCTTAATTCTAACACATGAAACCATGAAAAATCGACCCATAAGTACTGATAGGCTTATATGATCAGCCTTATCCATACTGGAAGAATGATTTAATTCAACGGACCAAGGACTGTCCAGAATGGTCCCACTAGAAGTTGAAAAATGATCCATAAGTACTGATAGGCTGATAGGATCTGCCATCCGTACTTCCTAGAAGGACCAAGGACTGTCCACACTGGTCCATCAGACCATGAAAAATGGACCCATACTTACTGATAGGATGATATGATCAGCCTTATCAGTACTGAATGGAAGTATTTAATTCAACGGACCCTGGACTGTTCAGACTGGTCCCATCAGTACATGAAAAATTACCCATATGTACTGATAGGCTGATACGATCAGCCATCCGTACAGCCTGGAAGGACCAAGGACTCTGCAGACTGGTCCAACAGACCATGAAAAATTGACCCATATGTACTAATCGGCTAATATGATCAGCCTTATCCATATTGAATGAAAGTATTTAGTTCAACAAGCCATGGACTGTCTGGACTTGTCCCATCAGTACATGAAAAATAACCCAAACGTACTGATAGGCTGATACGATCAGCCATCCGTACTGCCTGGATGGACCAAGGACTATCCAGGATGGTCCATCATCCAATGAAAATCGACCCATAGGTATAGATAGGCTGAAATGATCAGCATTATCCAAACTGAATGGAAGGATTTAACTCAACGGACAATGGACTGTCCTGACTGGCCCCATACATACTGATAGGCTGATACCATGAGCCATCTGTACTGCCCTGAAAGACCAAGGACTGTCCAGACTAGTCCATCAGGCCATGATAAATCGACTAATACGTACTGATAGGCTGATATGGTCAGCCTTAACTGTACTGAATGAAAGAATTTAACTCAACGGACCATGGACTGTCCGGACTGGTCCCATCAGTACATGAAAAATGACCCAGACGTATTGATAGGCTGATACGATCAGCCATTTGTACTGCATCGATGGACCAAGGACTGTCCAGACTGGTCCACCAGGCGATGAAAAATCTACCGATACGTACCGAGAGGCTTATATGATCAGCCTTATCCGTACTGAATGGAAGGATTTAACTCAATGGACCAGGGACTGTCCATACTGGTCCATCAGGCCGTAAAAAAATGATCCATATGTACTGATAGGCTTATATGATTAGCCTTATCCATACTGAATGGAAAGATTTAATTCAACAGGCCATGGACTGTCCGTAGTTGTCCCATTAGTACATTAAAAATGACCCATACGTACTCATAGGCTGATATAATCAGCCATCCGTAATGCCTGGAAGGACTAAGGACTCTCAAGACTGGTCCATCAGACCATGAAAAAACAACCCATACGTACTGATAGGCTAATATGATCAGCCTTATCCGTACTGAATGGAAGTATTTAACTCAACGGACCATGGACTGTTCATAGTGGTCCTATAAGTACATGAAAAATGACCCATACGTACTGATAGGCTGATACGGTCAGCCATTCATACTGCCTGGATGGACCAAGGACTGTCCAGAATGGTCCATCAGGCCATGAAAAATTGACCCACACGTACAGATAGGCTGATATGATAAGCCTTATCCGTACTGAATGGAAGGATTTAACTCAACATACCATGGACAGTCCAGACTGGTCCCATTAGTACATGAAAAAACTATCCATACGTTCTGATAGGCTGATACGATCAGCCATCTGTACTGCCTGGATGGACCAAGGACTGTCCAGACTGGTCCATCAGGCCATGAAAAAACGACCTACACGTACTGATAGGCTGATATGATCAGCCTTATCTGTACTGAATGTAAGGATTTAACTCAATGGACCATGGACTGTCAAGACTGGTCCCATAAGTACATGAAAAATGACCCATACATACTGATAGGCTGATACGATCAGCAATCAAAACTGCTTGGACGGACCAAGGACTGTCTAGAATGATCCATCAGGCCATGAAAAATCGACCCATACGTACTGATAGGCTGATACGATCAGCCATCCATACTACCTAGAAGAACCAAGGACTGTCCAGACTGGT
Source organism: Sinapis alba (assembly GCA_012274485.2). Classification (NCBI taxonomy): domain Eukaryota; kingdom Viridiplantae; phylum Streptophyta; class Magnoliopsida; order Brassicales; family Brassicaceae; genus Sinapis; species Sinapis alba. The sequence goes on along the minus strand of MU106329.1, from coordinate 66,677 downwards.
TCATCAGTACGTGAAAAATTGACCCATACGTACTGATAAGCTTATATGATCAGCCTTATCCATACATAATGGAAGGATTTAGTTCAACAGACCATGGTTTGTCAGGATTGATCCCATCAGTACATGAAAAATGACCCATACGTACTGATAGGTTGATACGATCAGCCATATGTACTGCCTAGAAGGACCAAGGACTGTCCACATTGGTCCATCAGACCATGAAAAATCAACCCATACGTACCTCTAGGCTGATATGATCAACATTATCCGTACTCAATGGAAGTATTTAACTCAATGGACCATTGGCTGTTCAAACTGGTCCCATTAGTACATGAAAAATGTCCCAGACATACTGAAAGGCTGATACGATCAGCCATCCGTACTGCCAGGATGGACCAAGGACTGTCCAGACTGGTCCATCAGGCAATGAAAAATCTACCCATATGTACTGATAGGCTTATATGATCAGCCTTATCCGTACTGAATGGAAGGATTTAACTCAACGGACCAGGGACTGTCCAAACTGGTCGATCAGGCCGTGAAAAATCGACCCATACGTACTGATAGGCTTATATGATTAGCCTTATCCATACCTAATGTAAATATTTAATTCAATAGACCATGGACTGTCCGGAGTAGTCCCATTAGTACATGAAAACTTACCCATACGTACTGATAGGCTGATACAATCAGCTATCCGTACTGCCGGGAAGGACCAAGGACTCTCCAGCCTGGTCCATCAGACCATTAAAAATTGACCTATACGTACTGACAGGCTGATATGGTCAGCCTTAACTTTACTGAATGGAAGGATTTAACTTAACGGACCATGGACGGTCTGGACAGGTCCCATCAATACATGAAAAATGACCCAAACGTACTGATAGACTGATATGATCAACAATATGTAATGCCTTGATGGACCAAGGACTGTCCAGACTGGTCCATCAGCCAATGAAAAATCAACGCATATGTACTTATAGGCTGAAATGATCAGCCTTATCCAAACTGAATGGAAGAATTCAACTCAACGGACCATGGACTGTCCTGACTGGCCCCATACGTACTGATAGGCTGATACCATCAGCCATCCGTACTGCCATGAAGGACCAAGGACTGCCAAGACTAGTCCATCAAGCCATGAAAATCGACCCATACGTACTGATATGCTAATATGATCAGCCTTATCCGTACTGAATGGAAGTATTTAACTAAATGGACCATGGACTGTTCAGACTAGTCCCATCACTACATGAAAAATGACCCATATGTACTCATATGTACTGTTTGGAAGGACCAAGGACTGTCCAAACTGGTCCATCAGGCCATGAAAAATTGACCGATAAGTAATGATAGGCTTATATGGTCAGCCTTATCCATACTGAATGTAAGGATTTAATTCAACGGACCACGGACTGTCCGGAATGGTTCCATTAGTACATGAAAAAAGACCCATACGTACTGATAGGTTGATACGATCAGCCATATGTCCTGCCTAGATGGACCAAGGACTGTCCACATAGGTCCATCAGACCATGAAAAATCAACCCATACGTACTTATAGGCTGATATGATCAGCATTATCCGTACTGAATGGAAGTATTTAACTCAATGGACCATTGGCTGTTCAAACTGGTCCCATCAGTACATGAAAAATGTCCCATACGTACTGATAGGCTGATACGATCAGCCATCCATACTGCCAGGATGGACCAAGGACTGTCCAGACTGGTCCATTAGACAATGAAAAATCTACCCATACGTACTGATAGGCTAATATGATCAGCCTTATCCGTACTGAATGGAAGTATTTAACTCAACGGACCATGGATTGTTCAAAGTGGTCCCATGAGTACATGAAAAATGACCCATACATACTGATAGGCTTATATGATCAGCCTTATCCATGCCTAATGGAAAGATTTAATTTAATAGACCATGGACTGTCCGGAGTAGCCCCATTAGTACATGAAAAATTACCCATACATACTGATAGGCTGATACAATCAGCTATCTGTACTGCCTGGAAGGACTAAGGACGCTCCAGACTGGTCCATCAGACCGTGAAAAATTGACCTATACGTACTGACAGGCTGATATGGTCAGCCTTAACTGTACTGAATGGAAGGATTTAACTTAACGGACCATGGACGGTCTGGACAGGTCCCATCAATACATGAAAAATGACCCAAACGTACTGATAGACTGATATGATCAGCAATCCGTACTGCCTCAATGGACCAAGGACTGTCCAGACTGGTCCATCAGACCATGAAAAATCGGCCCATACATACTTATAGGCTGAAATGATCAGCCTTATCCAAACTGAATGGAAGAATTTAACTCAACGGACCATGCACTGTCCTGACTGGCCCCATACTTACTGATAGGCTGATACCATCAGCCATCCATACTGCCCTGAAGGACTAAGGACTGCCCAGACTAGTCCATCAAGCCATGAAAAATCGACCCATACGTACTGATATGCTAATATGATCAGCCTTATCCGTACTGAATGGAAGTATTTAACTAAATGGACCATGGGCTGTTCACACTAGTCCCATCACTACATGAAAAATGACCCATATGTACTCATATATGTACTGCTAGGAAGGACCAAGACTGTCCATACTGGTCCATCAGGCCATGAAAAATCGACCGATAAGTATGGATAGGCTTATATTGTCAGACTTATCCATACTGAATGGAATGATTTAATTCAACGGACCATGGACTGTCCGGAATGGTCCCATTAGTACATGAAAATGACCCATACGTACTGATAGGCTGATACGATCAGCCATTTGAACTACCTAGAAGGACCAAGGATTGTCCACACTGGTCCATCAGACCATCAAAAATCAACCTATACGTACTTATAGGCTGATATGATAAGCCTTATCCGTACTGAATGGAAGTATTTAACTTGTGGGACCATGGACTGTTCAGACTGGTCCCATCAGTACATGAAAAATGACCCATACGTACTGATAGGATGATACGATCAGCCATCCGTACTGCCTGGATGGACCAATAACTGTCCAGACTGGTCCATCAGGCAATGAAAGATCTACCCATACGTACTGATAGGCTTATATGATAAGACTTATCCGTACTGAACAGAAAGATTTAACTCAACGGACCAGGGACTGTCCAGACTGGTCCATCAGGCCGTGAAAAATCGACCCATACGTACTGAGAAGCTGATATGATCAGCCTTATCCATACTGAATGGAAGGATTTAACTCATCAGCTTATACAAAGGAAATTCCTTTTCTTGGGTGGGATAAAGACGATCTGGAAAGGTCAAATGTAAACTAGACAGAGCTGTGGCAAATGAAGAGTGGCATGGCCTTTTCAATCATACCATTGTGGAATTTTTACAACTTTGGGGGTCAGACCATAGACATGTTCTAGGTCGGATCCAATCCACCGTCTGCAATCCAAAAAAAGAGCTTCAAATTTGATAAAAGATGGATAGGCAGACCGGGTTTCAAAGAGGCGGTCATCTCGGGATAGGGAGATTCCGATGAAATTCCAATTAGGAATTTTCACCAGAAAGTTACCTCATGTCGAAAAAGGATTAGTGTCTGGAAAAAGCAGAATCCCACAAACTCTGCTACTTTTGATCAAAGAATTAAAAGACAAGATAGATTTGACCTAAGAGGATGACGATGTTACTATGGAAGAGTTGGAGGATTTGAGGAGACAACTAATAATGGCATTTCAAGAAGAACATACCTATTGGAAACAAAAGAGTAGGGATCTATGGCACAAAGATGGGGACAGGAATACCAAATTCCATCATGCAATTACTAAACAACGGAGAGCCCGCAATCGATTAGTGAGTATAAAGAACAAATTTGGAAAGGTAGTAGAGAGTCAAATCGAAGTGGAGAACGTAGCTGTTCAATACTTTCGAGATCTTTTCTCTTCCTCCTTACCGACAGATTTAGACGAGTCACTTTGTTTTATATCTCGTAAAGTGTCTCTAACGGATAATAGAGCACTCCTAGCAGATCCATCAGAGAAGGAGATCAGGAGAGCTGTATTTAATATCAACCCGGAAAAAGCACCAGGGCCAGACGGCATGACCAGTAAATTTTACCAAAAGTTCTGGAAGGAGATGAGATATGATATAATCAGATTAGTGAAGGATTTTTTCGCCACTGGGATCTTTGATCCTCATTTAAACCAGACAAATATCTGCCTCATCCCTATGAAGAATAAACCTCGAGAGATGACTGAATTCAGACCTATTAGCCTCTGTAATGTGAGCTACAAGATTATTTCCAAACTTTTATGCAATCGTTTCAAGAAGATTATCCCGAATTTGATTTCAGAGACGCAATCTGCCTTCGTAGCAAGACGTCTGATCACGGATAATATCCTGATAGCGCAAGAAAATTTCCATGCCCTCCGAACGAATCAGAGATGCAGAAAAGGATTTATGGCCATAAAAACAAACATGAGTAAAGCCTATGATAGGGTGGAATGGAGTTTTAGTGCAGCCTTGATGGTACATATGGGCTTTGATGAGAAAGTAATCGACCTTATCATGTGTTGTATCACATCGGTCACTTACCAAGTCCTTGTCAATGGGGACCCAAGAGGATGGATTGGTCCAACGAGAGGTCTGAGACAGGGTGATCCCCTCTCCCCTTTCTTGTTCATCTTATGTCTGGAGGCATTGATATCTCTATTGAAAGGAGCGGAAGCGGAAAAGAAGGTTCTAGGCATACGGGTCGCAAGGGCAAGCCCAAGGACATCACATCTCCTTTTTGCAGATGATCGTCTCTTCTTCTGCAAGGCGGATGTACGCCAATGCAGAGAGATCATAGACATTTTAGACACTTATTTATAGTAAAGCATCGGGACAAAAATTAAATCCGGCAAAATCTTCCATATTCTTTGGAAACCGAGTGGACGCTACTCTGAAACAAGATATCAAAAATGCCCTGGGATTTTCTTCTGAAGGTGGCATGGGTATGTATCTGGGACTACCAAAAAATATCGGAGGCTCGAAGACAAAAGTTTTCTCCTTCGTACAAGATCGACTTAACAGACGAGTCAATACTTGGTCATCAAGACTCCTATCCAAAGGAGGGAAAGAAGTTCAAGTTAAATCGGTGGCTCAAGCAGTGCCGACGTTTGTGATGTCGTGCCATCTGCTCCCACTAGGCATTGTCGATAAGCTAAGGAGCACAACTTCGAATTTTTGGTGGAGTTCTAAACAAAAGAGCAGAGCGTTACATTGGATTGCATGAGACGAAATCTATACCCCCGAGGATTCAGGGGGACTATGTTTCCGTGACTTACATGATTTTAACCATGCGCTTCTTGCAAAACAACTATGGAGACTAATTCACAACCCGACTTCTCTCTTGGCACGTGTCTTAAAAGGAAGATACTACAACGATACATCTCCCTTGGATGATGGTCGTACGTACTCACCTTCTTATGGATGGCGTAGTATCATGGCAGCAAAGCCTCTCCTCCTTTCGGGGCTACGGAAATCCATTGGTATGGGAAGCGATACGAGAGTCTGGACTGAGCCTTGGGTTCCAGACTCATTTGCACGACAACCCAGACCGGCCAACCATAATGTTTATACTCTTCCCAAACTTTTTGTTCAGTCATTTATAAGGAATGATACCAAAGATTGGGATACTCAACTCTTACGGGAATTTTCCAGCCGGAGGATATCCCCTTAATTCTTGGACTAAAACCATCCTGTTTTTCTACTCTGGATGGATACATTTGGAATTACACTAAATCAGGTGTATATTCTTTTAAAACCGGTTACGTATTCTGTTAAAACCGGTTACGACTTACTCCAATCGACTAATTAAGTCAAACCCGAAAAGGGGTCCTAGAACCGAGTTTTACGAGTCTACAGAGCTATGTATGGAAGATAAAGGCTCCGAGTAAGATGAACCATTTTTTGTGGCAAGCTATCTCGGGCTGCCTAGCGATGACAGTGAGGCTCACTTTTAGACACTTGGGCACCGATAGGAGTTGTCCTAGATGTACTAGCCCATTGGAGTCGTTTAATCACCTTCTTTTTGAATGCTCTCCAGCCCTGCAGGTGTGGCCTTTATCGGACTATCCGTCCCTTCCGGGTTACTTCCCGAGTATTTCCATTTATCAAAACATGAACTTCCTGTTTTGGAAGAGGAAAGAGGTGGCACCTACGGGACCACAATTCAATATTTTCCCTTGGATCTGCTGGTATATTTGGAAAGTGAGGAACAATAAACTCTTTAACGGGAAAGTTGTATCCCCGCTTGATACCCTCCAACACACATCTCTGGAGGCGGAATGTTGGAGGAAGGCTAACGAAAAAGACGAAGAGATTGAGGATTCTGAGGACTCTGGCAAAGATACTTTTTCAGAGGATGAGTCAATGGCTCCTCGGATCTCCCATATCCCTATCTGCCAAATCGATGCATCTTGGATTGATAATAGTAACGTTATTGGTTTAGGGTGGAGTCTGGAGGGCCATATGAGTTCTCAATATTTTGGTATACGGGCCTGCAGCAGGAGCCTTTCAGCCCTACATGCGGAGATGGAAAATATGAGGTTCCCCTAGATTCGCTTTGAGACGGACTGCTTGGACCTTGTTGATATGATCTCTAATCCTATGGACTGGCCGACTTTCGCGTCAGAGATCGAGGTGTTCCAGAAGCTTCAAGAAGACTTCGAGGATGTGAGCCTTTCTCATATTCCCCGAATCAGGAATGTTCGAGCGGATGCCTTGGTGAAAGATGCAAGGAGAAGAGGCTATGTTTTTCCCCATATAGATCAGAACCGGTCAGACGGAGGTGCTCCCAGGAGAACCAGCCTGCCTGACCTCCACTTGATCTAGCTTGATGATCGGTTGTCAAAAAAAAAAAAAAACTCACCGGACCATGGACTGTCCAGACTGGTCCCATCAGTACATGAAAAATGACCCATACGTACTTATAGGCTGATACAATCAGCCATACGTACTGCCTGGATGGACCAAGGATTTTCCAAACTTGTCCATCAGTCAATGAAAAATCTACCCGTACATACTGATACACTTATATGATCAGCCTTATCCGTACTGAATGGAAGGATTTAACTCAACGGACCAGGGACTGTCCAGACTGGTCCATCAGGCTGTGAAAAATTGACCCATACATACATAGGCTTATATGATCAGCCTTATCCATACTGAATGGAAAGATTTAATTCAACAGACCATGTACTGTCCGGAGTGGTCCCATTAGTACATGAAAAATGACCCATACGTACTGATAGGCTGATACAATCAGCCATCCGTACTGCCTGAAAGGACCAAGGACTCTCCAGACTGGTCCATCAGACCATGAAAAATCGACCCATACTTACTGACATGCTGATAGGGTCAGCCTTATCCGTACTGAATGGAAGGATTTAATTCAACAGACCATGGACTCTCCGGAGTGGTCCCATTAGTACATGAAAAATGACCCATACGTATTGATAGGCTAATACAATCAGCCATCCGTCCTGCCTGGAAGGGCAAATGACTCTCCAGACGGGTCCATTAGACCATGAAAAATCGACCCATATGTACTGATAGGCTGAAATGATCAGCCTTATCCAAACTGAATGGAAGAATTTAACTCAACGGACCATGGACTGTTCTGACTGGCCCCATTTGTACTGATAGGCTGATACCATCAGCCATCCGTACTGCCCAGACAAGACCATCAGGCCATGAAAAATCGACCCATACGTATTGATAAGCTAATATGACCAGCCTTATCCGTACTGAATTGAAGTATTTAACTAAATGGACCATGGACTGTTTAGACTAGTCCCATCACTACATGAATAATGGACTAGGGACTGTCCAGACTAGTCCATCAGGCCGTGAAAAATTGACCCATACATACTGATAGTCTTATATGATCAGCTTTATCCATCCTGAATGGAAGTATTTAACTCAAGGGACCAGGGACTGTCCAGACTGGTCCATCAGGCCGTGACAAATCGACCCATACATACTGATAGGCTTATATGATCAGCCTTATTCATTCTGAATGGAATGATTTAATTCAGCAAACCATGGAATGTCCGGAGTGGTCCCATTAGTACATGAAAAATGACCCATATGTACTGATAGGCTGATACGATCAGCCATCTGTACTGCCTAGAAGGAGCAAGGACTGTCCAGACTGGTCTATCAAACCATGAAAAATTGACCCATACATACTTATACGCTGATATGATCAGCCTCATCCGTACTGAATGGAAGTATTTAACTCAATGGATCATGGACTATTCAGACTGGTCCCATCAGTACATGAAAAATGACCCATACGTATTGATAGGATGATACGATCAGCCATCCGTACTACCTGGATGGACCAAGGACTGTCCAAAATGGTCCATCAGGCAATGAAAAATCTACCCATACGTACTGATAGGCTTATATGATAAGCCTTATCCGTACTGAATGGAAGAATTTAACTCAACAGACCAGGGACTGTCCAGACTGGTCCATCAGGCCGTGAAAAATCGACCCATACGTACTGATAGTCTTATATGATCAGCCTTATCCATACTGAATGGAAAGATTTAATTCAACAGACCATGGACTCTCCAAAGTTGTCCCATTAGTACATGAAAAATGACCCATACGTACTAACAGGCTGATACAATCAGCCATCCGTACTGCCTGGATGGACCAAGGACTGTCCAGACTGGTCCATCAGGCAATGAAAAATCTACCCATACGTACTGATAGGCTTATATGATAAGCCTTATCTGTACTGAATGGAAGGATTTAACTCAACGGACCAGGGACTGTCCAGACTAGTCCATCAGGCCGTGAAAAATTGACCCATACATACTCATACATATAGTGCCTGGAAGGACCAAGGACTGTCCAAACTGGTCCATCAGGCCATGTAAAATCAACCCATTAGTATTGATAGGCTTATATGATTAGCCTTATCCATACTTAATAGAAGGATTTAATTCAACGGACCTTGGACTGTCCGGACTGGTCCCATACGTAATGATAGGCTGATACCATCAGCCATCCATACTGCCCTGAAAGACCAAGGACTGCCCACACTAGTCCATCAGGCCATGAAAAATTGACCCATACGTACTGATATGCTAATATGATCAGCCTTATCCATACTGAATGGAAGGATTTAACTCAACGGACCAGGGACTGTCCAGACTAGTCCATCAGGCCGTGAAAAACTGACCCATACATACTGATAGTCTTATATGATCAGCTTTATCCATATGAATGGAAGTTTTAACTCAAGGGACCATAGACTGTTCAGACTGGTCCCATAAGTACATGAAAAATTGACCCATACGTATTGATAGGCTGATACGATCAGTTATCCGTACTGCCTGGATGGACCAAGGACTGTCCGGACTGGTCCATCAAGCAATGAAAAATCTACCCTTACGTACTGATAGGCTTATATGATAAGCCTAATCTGTACTGAATGGAATAATTTAACTCAACGGACCAGGGACTGTCCAGACTGGTCCATCAGGCCGTGAAAAATCGACCCATACATACTCATACATGTAGTGCCTGGAAGGACCAAGGACTGTCCAAACTGGTCCATCAGGCCATGAAAAATCAACCCATTAGTACTGATAGGCTTATATGATGAGCCTTATCCTTACTGAATAGAAGGATTTAATTCAACGGACCTTGGACTGTCCGGACTGGTCCCATACGTACTGATAGGCTGATACCATCAGCCATCCATACTGTCCTGAAAGACCAAGGACTATCTAGACTGATCCATCAGGCAATGAAAAATCAACCCATACGTACTTATATGCTGATATGATCAGCCTTATCCGTACTGAATGGAAGTATATAACTCAAGGGACCATGGACGGTTCAGACTGGTCCCATCAGTACATGAAAAATGACCCATACGTACGGATAGGCTAATACGATCAGCCATCCGTACTGCCTGGATGGACCAAGGACTGTCCAGACTGGTCCATCAAGCAATGAAAAATGTACCCATACGTACTGATAGGCTTATATGATAAGCCTTATCTGTACTGAATGGAAGGATTTAACTCAACGGACCAGGGACTGTCCAGACTAGTCCATCAGGCAGTGAAAAATTGACCCATACATACTCATACATATAGTGCCTGGAAGGACCAAGGACTGTCCAAACTGGTCCATCAGGCCATGTAAAATCAACCCATTAGTATTGATAGGCTTATATGATCAGCCTTATCCATACTTAATAGAAGGATTTAATTCAACGGACCTTGGACTGTCCGGACTGGTCCCATACGTAATGATAGGCTGATACCATCAGCCATCCATACTGCCCTGAAAGACCAAGGACTGCCCACACTAGTCCATCAGGCCATGAAAAATTGACCCATACGTACTGATATGCTAATATGATCAGCCTTATCCATACTGAATGGAAGGATTTAACTCAACGGACCAGGGACTGTCCAGACTAGTCCATCAGGCCGTGAAAAACTGACCCATACATACTGATAGTCTTATATGATCAGCTTTATCCATATGAATGGAAGTTTTAACTCAAGGGACCATAGACTGTTCAGACTGGTCCCATAAGTACATGAAAAATTGACCCATACGTATTGATAGGCTGATACGATCAGTTATCCGTACTGCCTGGATGGACCAAGGACTGTCCGGACTGGTCCATCAAGCAATGAAAAATCTACCCTTACGTACTGATAGGCTTATATGATAAGCCTAATCTGTACTGAATGGAACAATTTAACTCAACGGACCAGGGACTGTCCAGACTGGTCCATCAGGCCGTGAAAAATCGACCCATACGTACTGATAGTCTTATATGATCAGCCTTATCCATACTGAATGGAAAGATTTAATTCAACAGACCATGGACTCTCCAAAGTTGTCCCATTAGTACATGAAAAATGACCCATACGTACTGATAGGCTGATACAATCAGCCATCCATACTGCCTGGATGGACCAAGGACAGTCCAGACTGGTCCATCAGGCAATGAAGAATATACCCATACGTACTGATAGGCTTATATGATAAGCCTTATCCGTACTGAATGGAAGGATTTAACTCAACGGACCAGGGACTGTCCAGACTAGTCCATCAGGCCGTGAAAAATTGACCCATACATACTCATACATGTAGTGCCTGGAAGGACCAAGGACTGTCCAAACTGGTCCATCAGGCCATGAAAAATCAACCCATTAGTACTGATAGGCTTATATGATCAGCCTTATCCTTACTGAATAGAAGGATTTAATTCAACGGACCTTGGACTGTCCGGACTGGTCCCATATGTACTGATAGGCTGATACCATCAGCCATCCATACTGCCTTCAAAGACCAAGGTCTATCTAGACTGATCCATCAGGCAATGAAAAATCAGCCCATACGTACTTATATGCTGATATGATCAGCCTTATCCGTACTGAATGGAAGTATATAACTCAAGGGACCATGGACGGTTCAGACTGGTCCCATCAGTACATGAAAAATGACCCATACGTACGGATAGGCTGATACGATCAGCCATCCGTACTGCCTGGATGGACCAAGGACTGTCCAAACTGGTCCATCAGGCCATGAAAAATCAACCCATTAGTACTGATAGGCTTATATGATGAGCCTTATCCTTACTGAATAGAAGGATTTAATTCAACGGACCTTGGACTGTCCGGACTGGTCCCATACGTACTGATAGGCTGATACCATCAGCCATCCATACTGTCCTGAAAGACCAAGGACTATCTAGACTGATCCATCAGGCAATGAAAAATCAACCCATACGTACTTATATGCTGATATGATCAGCCTTATCCGTACTGAATGGAAGTATATAACTCAAGGGACCATGGACGGTTCAGACTGGTCCCATCAGTACATGAAAAATGACCCATACGTACGGATAGGCTGATACGATCAGCCATCCGTACTGCCTGGATGGACCAAGGACTGTCCAGACTGGTCCATCAAGCAATGAAAAATGTACCCATACGTACTGATAGGCTTATATGATAAGCCTTATCCGTACTGAATGGAAGGATTTAACTCAACGGACAAGGGACTGTCCAGACTAGTCCATCAGGCCGTGAAAAACTGACCCATACATACTGATAGTCTTATATGATCAGCTTTTATCCATACTGAATGGAAGTTTTAACTCAAGGGACCATAGACTGTTCAGACTGGTCCCATCAGTACATGAAAAATGACCCATACGTATTGATAGGCTGATACGATCAGTTATCCGTACTGCCGGGATGGACCAAGGACTGTCCGGACTGGTCCATCAAGCAATGAAAAATCTACCCATACGTACTGATAGGCCTATATGATAAGCCTTATCCGTACTGAATGGAACACTTTAACTCAACGGACCAGGGACTGTCCAGACTGGTCCATCAGGCCGTGAAAAATCGACCCATACGTACTGATAGTCTTATATGATTAACCTTATCCATACTGAATGGAAAGATTTAATTCAACAGACCATGGACTCTCCAAAGTTGTCCCATTAGTACATGAAAAATGACCCATACGTATTGATAGGCTGATACAATCAGCCATCCGTACTGCCTGGATGGACCAAGGACTGTCCAGACTGGTCCATCAGGCAATGAAGAATCTACCCATACGTACTGATAGGCTTATATGATAAGCCTTATCCGTACTGAATGGAAGGATTTAACTCAACGGACCAGGGACTGTCCAGACTAGTCCATCAGGCCGTGAAAAATTGACCCATACATACTCATACATGTAGTGCCTGGAAGGACCAAGGACTGTCCAAACTGGTCCATCAGGCCATGAAAAATCAACCCATTAGTACTGATAGGCTTATATGATCAGCCTTATCCTTACTGAATAGAAGGATTTAATTCAATGGACCTTGGACTGTCCGGACTGGTCCCATACGTACTGATAGGCTGATACCATCAGCCATCCATACTGCCATGAAAGACAAAGGACTACCCACACTAGTCCATCAGACCATGAAAAATTGACCCATACGTATTGATATGCTAATATGATCAGCCTTATCCATACTGAATTGAAAGATTTAAATCAACAAACCATGGACTGTCCAGAGTGGTCCCATTAGTACATGAAAAATGACCCATACGTACTGATAGGCTGATACAATCAGCCATCCGCACTGACTGGATGGACCAAGGACTGTCCAGAATGGTCCATTAGGCAATGAAAAATTTACCCATACGTACTGATAGGCTTATATGATCAGCCGTATCCGTACTGAATCGAAGGATTTAACTCAACGGACCAGGGACTGTCCAGACTGGTCCATCAGGCTGTGACAAATTGACCCATACATACTGATAGGCTTATATGACCAGCCTTATCCATTCTGAATGGAATGATTTAATTCAGCAGACCATGGAATGTCCGGAGTGGTCCCATTAGTACATGAAAAATGACCCATACGTACTGATAGGCTGATACGATCAGCCATATGTACTTCCTAGAAGGACCAAGGACTATCCACACTGGTCTATCAAACCATGAAAAATTGACCCATACATACTTATACGCTGATATGATCAGCCATATCCGTACTTAATGGAAGTATTTAACTCAATGGAACATGGACTGTTCAGACTGGTCCCATCAGTACATGAAAAATGACCCATATGAACTGATAGGATGATACGATCAACCATCCGTACTACCTGGATGGACCAAGGACTGTCCAGAATGGTCCATCAGGCAATGAAAAATCTACCCATACGTACTGATAGGTTTATATGATCAGCCTTATCCGTACTGAATTGAAGGATTTAACTCAACGGACCAGGGACTGTCCATACTGGTCCATGAGGCCTTGAAAAGCGACCCATACGTACAGATAGGCTCATATGATCAGCCTTATCTATACTGAATGGAATGATTTAATTCAACAGACCATGGACTGGCCGGAGTGGTCCCATTAGTACATGAAAAATGACCCATACGTACTGATAGGCTGATACAATCAGCCATATGTACTGACTGGAAGGACCAAGGACTCTCCAGATTGGTCCATCAAACCACGAAAAATCAGCCCATACGTACTGATAGGCTAATTTGATCAGCCTTATCAGTATTGAATGGAAGTATTTAACTCAACGGACAGGAAAATGGCTTATTCATGCCCACATTATGAAAGCGAGGAAAATATATACCCAAACTATATTAACGTGCCAAAACATTCCTAAACTAAATAAAAATCCGAATTTCATATCTAAACTCATAATAAATAGCTAAAACATACCTATGGCCGGTTATATAATGAATTAGACTATCTTTTTATTTTAAGTTTTTGTATTTTAGTCCCTATAAATCTACTTTTTTGTTAATATGCCTTAAATAATTTAAATAATAGTTTATATTTTTTATTTGAAAAGTACAATTTTAGTTTTTTCACCAGATTTTAATTAAATATAAATACTGAATGTAATTATTTAGCAGAAACTTAGATAGTTATCATATAAAATATATTAACTAATTTATTAAAGTATGTTATCTACCTTATTAAAACATTAACATTAATTATAAATAATCTTACTCATATGCAATATTTACAAGAAATACCACTCAACTTATATTTATATAAGATTTTCTTTAAAAATACAGTCATTTAAATTTTAATCCACATAACTAAAAAATAGTCTTTAGAAATATGAGTTTAGAAATTTGATTTTACAGTAGAGATCTTTAATTATATTACTCTTACTTAATAAATAAAATAAAAGAGTGGCTGTTTAACTAAAAATAATCTTGAACCCAGTATTTCAAGAGAAAAATATTGCACAAAATCACTAGACCATATTAAATTATTGTGATTTTGCTACAAAACAAGTATGTAATATGAATAATACACAAAAGTTTACAAAATTTTAATGTTATTTATATTATATATATCACAGAAGCACATAATAACATTTACAATTAAAATAACCTAAGAAAATGTAGAAAATTATTTTATAAACTTTAAGAACTTTAGTCAGATTAAATTATGCTTTAAATTATAATAGTTTTATGTTGTTTTCTACTGATTAAAATTTTTTTGTATCAAATATTTAAATAAGAAATAATAATAATAATATATTTATATTATTAATCTACTCTATTTGATAAATAATAATATAAAAAATATTTTATATTTTATATATCACCATAAATTAAAATGTATTTCCAAATTTGAATTATAAATAAAATCAATTTGATAATTTTAATTATTTGAGGCACTTTGCAAACAAATAAAATGATAAAGACTAAAATATAATAAGTTAAGAAAATAAATTAATATATTTTAGAATGAACTGACACGTGTCAGTTAAAAGGCATGTTTTAGCTATTTATTATGAGTTTATGTATGAAATTCGGATTTTTATTTAGTTTAGGAATGTTTTAGCACATTAGTATAGTTTAGGTATGTATTTTTCCCATGTTCATAGTATGGGTATGAATAAGCCATTTTCCCCTCAACGGACCATGGACTATCCAGACTAGTACTGATAGGCTGATATGATCAGTCTTATCCGTACTGAATGGAAGGATTTACCTCAACGGACCATGGACTGTCCAGAATGGTCCCACCAGTACATGAAAGATCACCCATACATACTAATAGGCTGATACCATCAGCCATCTGTACTGCCCTGAAGGACCAAGGACTGAAAAATCGACCCATACATACAAATAGGCTTATATGATCAGCCTTATCCATACTGAATGGAATGATTTAATTCAACAGACCATGGACTGCCTGGAGTGGTCCCATTAGTACATGAAAAATGACCCATACGTACTGATAGGCTGATACAATCAGCCATCCGTACTGCCTGGAAGGACCAAAGACTCTCCAGATTGGTCCATCATACCATAAAAAATCGACCCATACATACTGATAGGCTAATATGATCAGCCTTATCAGTACTGAATGGAAGTATTTAACTCAACGGACCATGGACTGTCAAGAATGGTTCCACCAGTACATGAAAAATGACCCATACGTACTGATAGGCTGATACCATCAGCCATCCGTACTGCCCTGAAGGACCAAGGACTTTCCAGACTAGTCCATCAAGCCATAAAAAATCGACCCATATGTACTAGGCTTATATTATCAACCTTATCCATAGTTAATGGAAGGATTTAATTTAAAGACCATGGACTGTCCAGACTGGACCCATTAGTACATGAAAAATGACCCATACGTACTGATAGGCTGATACGATCAGCCATCCGTACTGCCTGGATGGACCAAGGACTGTCCAGAATGGTCCATCAGGCAATGAAAAATCTACCCATACGTACTGATAGGTTTATATGATCAGCCTTATCCGTACTGAATGGAAGGATTTAACTCAACAGACCAGGGACTGTCCATACTGGTCCATAAGGCCTTGAAAAGCGACCCATACGTACAGATAGGCTTATATGATCAGCCTTATCCATACTGAATGGAATAATTTAATTCAACAGACCATGGACTGGCCGGAGTGGTCCCATTAGTACATGAAAAATGACCCATACGTACTGATAGGCTGATACAATCAGCCATATGTACTGCCTGGAAGGACCAAGGACTCTCCAGATTGCTCCATCAAACCACAAAAAATCAACCCATACGTACTGATAGGCTAATTTGATCAGCCTTATCAGTACTGAATGGAAGTATTTAACTCAACGGACCATGGACTGTCCAGACTAGTACTGATAGGATGATACCATCAGCCACCATTTAGCCACCATTTAACCACCACTTCATGAAAAATAACCCATACGTACTGATAGGCTAATACCATCAGCCATCAGTACTGCCCTGAAAGACCAAGGACTGTCCAGACTTGTCCATCAGGCCATGAAAAATCGACCCATACGTACTGATCGGCTGATATGATCAGCCTTAACTGTACTGAATGGAAGGATTTAACTTACGGACCATGGACGGTCAAGACAGGTCCCATCAAGACATGAAAAAGAACCCAAACTTACTAATAGACTGATACGATCAGCAATCCGTACTGCCTAGATGGACCAAGGACTGTCCAAACTGGTCCATCAGGCCATGAAAAATCAACCCATACGTACTGATAGGCTGATATGGTCAGCCTTAACTGTACTGAATGGAAGGATTTTACACAACGGACCATCGACTGTCCGGACTGGTCCCATCAGTACATGAAAAATGACCCAAACGTACTGATAGGCTTATATGATCAGCCTTATCCATACTTAATGGACGGATTTAATTCAACGGACCTTGGACTGTCCGGACTGGTTCCATTAGTAGATGAAAAATGACACATACGTATTTATAGGCTGATACCATCAGCCATTCGTAGTGCCTGGAAGGACAAAGGACTGTCAAGACTGGTCCATCAGGCCATGAAAAATCGACCCATACATATTGATGGGCTTATATTCTCAGCCTTATCCATAGTGAGTGGAAGGATTTAATTTAACGACCATGGACTGTTTGGACTGGACCCATTAGTACATGAAAAATGACTCATACGTACTGATACTCTGATTCGATCATCCATCCATACTGCCTGCATGGACCAAGGACTGTCCAGATTTGTCCATCAGACCATAAAAAATCGACGCATATGTAATTATAGGCTAATATGATCAGCCTTATCAGTAGTGAATGGAAGTATTTAACTCAACAGACTATGGACTGTTCAGACTGATCCCAACAGTACATGAAAAATGACCCATACGTACTTATGTATGTACTGCCTGGAAGGACCAAGGACTGTCCAGACTGGTCCATCAGGCCATGAAAAATCGACCCATAAGTACTGATAGGCTCATATAATCAGCCTTATCCATACTGAATGAAAGGATTTAATTCCACGGAGCATGGACTGTCTGGACTGGTCCCACTAGTACATGAAAATGACCCATACGGACTGATAGGCTGATACGATCAACCAACTTTACTGCCAAGAAGGACCAAGGACTGTCCACACTGGTCCATCAGACCATGAAAAATCAACCCGTACATAATTATAGGCTTATATGATCAGCCTTATCCGTACTGAATGGAAGAATTTAACTCAATGGACCATGGACTGTTCAGACTGGTCCCATTAGTACATGAAAAATTAACCATACGTACTGATAGGCTGATACAATCAGCCATCCGTACTGCCTGGAAGGACCAAGGACTCTCCAGATTGGTCCATCAGACAATGAAAAATCGACCCATACATACTGATAGGCTAATATGATCAGCCTTGTCAGTACTGAATGGAAGTATTTAACTCAACGGACCATGAACTGTCAAATTGGTTCCACCAGTACATGAAAAATGACCCATACGTACTGATAGGCTGATACCATCTGCCATCCGTACTGCCCTGAAGGACCAAGGACTGTCCAGACTAGTCCACCAGGCCATTAAAAATTGACCCATATGTACTGAAAGGCTTATATTATCAGCCTTATCCATAGTGAATGGAAGGATTTAATTTAAAGACCATGGACTGTCCAGACTGGACCCATTAGTACATGAAAAATGACCCATACGTACTGATAGGCTGATACGATCAGCCATCCATACTGCCTGGATGGACCAAGGACTGTCCAGACTGGTCCATCAAACCATGAAAAATCGACCCATACGTTTTGATAGGCTGATATGATCAGCCTTGTCTGTACTGAATGGAAGTATTTAACTCAACGGACCAGGGTTTGTCCAGACTGGTCCAACAGGCCTTGAAAAATGGACTCATACGTACTGATAGGCTTATATGATCAGCCATTTGTACTCCTGGATGGACAAAGGACTATCCAGACTGATCCATCAGGCAATGAAAAATCTAACCATACGTACTGATAGGCTTATATGATCGGCCTTATCCGTACTGAATGGAAGAATTTAACTCAACGGACCAGGAACTGTCCAGACTGGTCCATCAGTCAATGAAAAATCAACCCATACGTATGGATAGGCTGATATGATCAACCTTATTTGTACTGAATGGAAGGATTTAACTCAACGGATCATGGACTGTCCAGACAGGTCCCGTTTGTACATGAAAAATGAAGCATACGTACCGATAGGCTGATACCATCAGCCATCCGTACTGCCCTGAAGGACCAAGGACTGTCTTGACTAGTCCATCAGGCCAGGAAAAATTGACCCGTACGTACTGATAGGCTGATATGGTCAGCCTTAACGGTCTTGAATGGAAGGATTTAACTCAACAGACCATGGACTGTCCAGACTTGTCCCATCAGTATATGAAAAAGGACTGTCCAGACTGGTCCATAAGGCCATGAAAAATCGAGCCATACGTACTGATAGGCTGAAATGATCAGCCTTATCCAAACTGAATGGAAGGATTTAACTCAACGGACCATGGACTGTCTTGACTGGCCCCATACGTACTCATAAGCTGATACCATCAGCCATCCGTACTGCCCTGAAGAACCAAGGACAGTCTAGACTAGTCCATCAGGCCATGAAAATCGACCCATCCGTACTGATAGGTTGATATGGTCAGCGTTAACTGTACTGAATGGAAGGATTTAGCTCAATGGACCATGAACTGTACAGACTGGTCCCATCAGTACATGAAAAATGACCCATACGTACTGATAGGCTGATACCCTCAGCTATACGTACTGCCTGGAAGGACCAAGGACTGTCCAGACTGGTCCATCAGACCAACAAAAATCGACCCATATGTACTGATAGGCTGATATGATCAGCCTTAACTGTACTGAATGGAAGGATTTAACTCAATGGACCATGGACTGTCCGGACTGGTCCCATCAGTACATGGAAAATGACCCAAACGTACTGATAGGCTCATATGATCAGCCATTTGTACTGCTTGGAAGGAATGTCCAGACTGGTCCATCAGGCCATAAAAAATTGACCCATACGTATTGATAGGCTTATATTGTCAAACATGTCCATAGTAAATGGAAGTATTTAACTCAACGGATCATGGACTGTTCAGACTGGTCCCATCAGTACATGAAAAATGACCCATACGTACTGATAGGCTGATACAATCAGCCATCCGTACTGCCTGGAAGGACCAAGGACTGTCCAGACTGGTCCATCTAACCATGAAAAATTGACTCATACATACTGATAGGCTTACATGATCAGCCTTATCCATACTGAATGGAAGGATTTAATTCAACGGACCATGGACTGCCCGGACTGGTCCCATTAGTACATGAAAAATGACTCATACGTACTGATAGGCTGATACTATCAGCCATTTGCACTGCCTAGAAGGACCAAGGACTTTCCACACTGGTCCATCAGACCATGAAAAATCGACCCATACGTACTTATACGCTGATATGATCAGCCTTATCCGTACTGAATGGAAGCACTTAACTCAATGGACCATGGACTGTTCAAATTGGTCCCATTAGTACATGAAAAATGACCCATACGTACTGATAGGATGATACAATCAGCCATCTGTACTCCCTGGATGGACCAAGGAATGTCCAGAATGGTCCATCAGGCAATGAAAAATCTACATATATGTACTGATAGGTTTATATGATCAGCCTTATTCGTACTGAATGGAAGGATTTAAATCAACGGACCAGGGACTGTCCAGACTGGTCCATCAGGCCTTGAAAAATCTACCCATACGTACTGATAGGCTTATATGATATGCCTTATCCATACTGAATGGAATAATTTAATTCAACAAACCATGGACTGTCCGGAGTGGTCCCATTAGTACATGAAAAATGACCCAAACTTACTGATAGACTGATACAATCAGCCATTCGTACTGCCTGGAAGAACCAAGGACTCTCCAGATTGGTCCATAAGACCACGAAAAATTGACCCATGCGCACTGATAGGCTAATATGGTCAGCCTTATCAGTACTGAATGAAAGGATTTAATTC
The DNA here is from genome assembly GCA_012274485.2 of Sinapis alba. Lineage (NCBI taxonomy): Eukaryota > Viridiplantae > Streptophyta > Magnoliopsida > Brassicales > Brassicaceae > Sinapis > Sinapis alba. Next base: position 45,744 of record MU106329.1, on the reverse strand, counting down.
GACCGGCCATGGACTGTCTGGACTGGTCCCACAAGTACATGAAAAATGACCCATACGTACTGAGAGGCTGATACGATCAACCAACTTTACTGCCTAGAAGGACCAAGGACTGTCCACACTGGTCCATCAGACCATGAAAAATCAAACCGTACATAGTTATAGGCTGATATGATCAGCCTTATCCGTACTGAATGGAAGTATTTAACTCAATGGACCATGGAGTGTTCAGATTGGTCCCATTAGTACATGAAAAATGACTCATACATACTGATAGGCTGATTCGATCATCCATCCGTACTGCCTGGATGGACCAAGGACTGTCCTGACTGGTCCATCAGGCAATGAAAAATCTACCCATATGTACTGATAGGCTTATATGATCAGCCTTATTCGTACTGAATTGAAGGATTTAACTCAACGGACCAGGGACTGTCCAAACTGGTCCATCAGGTAATGAAAAATCTACCCATACGTACTGATAGGTTGATATGATCAGCCTTATCCGTACTGAATGGAAGGATTTACCTCAACGGACCATGGACTGTCCAGAATGGTCCCACCAGTACATGAAAGATGACCCATACGTTTTGATAGGCTGATACCATCAGCCATCTGTACTGCCCTGAAGGACCAAGGACTGAAAAATCGACCCATACGTACATATAGGCTTATATGATCAACATTATCCATACTGAATGGAATGATTTAATTCAACAGACCATGGACTGCCTGGAGTGGTCCCATTAGTACATGAAAAATTAACCATACGTACTGATAGGCTGATACAATCAGCCATCCGTACTGCCTGGAAGGACCAAGGACTCTCCAGATTGGTCCATCAGACAATGAAAAATCGACCCATACATACTGATAGGCTAATATGATCAGCCTTGTCAGTACTGAATGGAAGTATTTAACTCAACGGCCCATGAAATGTCAAGAATGGTTCCACCAGTACATGAAAAATGACCCATACGTACTGATAGGCTGATACCATCAGCCATCCGTATTGCCCTGAAGGACCAAGGACTGTCCAGACTAGTCGATCAGGCCACAAAAATGGAAGGATTTAATTTAAAGACCATGGACTGTCCAGACTGGACCCATTAGTACATGAAAAATAACCCATACGTACTGATAGGCTGATACGATCAGCCATCCGTACTGCCTGGATGGACCAAGGACTGTCCAGAATGGTCCATCAGGCAATGAAAAATCTACCCATACGTACTGATAGGTTTATATGATCAGCCTTATCCGTACTGAATGGAAGGATTTAACTCAACGGACCAGGGACTGTCCATACTGGTCCATAAGGCCTTGAAAAATCAACCCATACGCACTGATAAGCTAATATGATCAGCCTTATCAGTACTGAATGGAAGTATTTAACTCAACGGACCATGGACTGTTAAGACTGGTCCCATCATTACATGAAAAATGACCCATACATACTGATAGGCTGATACAATCAGCCATCCGTACTGCCTGGAAGGACCAAGGACTGTCCAGACTGGTCCATCAGACCATGAAAAATTGACTCATACANCTCAACGGACCATGGACTGTTAAGACTGGTCCCATCATTACATGAAAAATGACCCATACATACTGATAGGCTGATACAATCAGCCATCCGTACTGCCTGGAAGGACCAAGGACTGTCCAGACTGGTCCATCAGACCATGAAAAATTGACTCATACATACTGATAGGCTTATATGATCAGCCTTATCCATACTGAATGGAACGATTTAATTCAACGGACCATGGACTGCCCGGAATGGTCCCATTAGTACATGAAAAATGACTCATACGTACTGATAGGCTGATACGATCAGCTATCTGTACTGCCTAGAAGGACCAAGGACTTTCCACACTGGTCCATCAGACCATGAAAAATTGACCCATACGTACTTATACGCTGATATGATCAGCCTTATCCGTACTGAATGGAAGTATTTAACTCAATGGTCCATGGACTGTTCAAACTGATCCCATTAGTACATGAAAAATGACCAATACATACTGATAGGATGATACAATCAGCCTTCCGTACTCCCTAGATGGACCAAGGAATGTCCAGAATGGTCCATCAGGCAATGAAAAATCTACTTATATGTACTGATAGGTTTATATGATCAACCTTATTCGTACTGAATGGAAGGATTTAACTCAACGGACCAGGGCCTGTCCAGACTGGTCCATCAGGCCTTGAAAAATCTACCAGTACATAGTGATAGGCTTATATGATCTGCCTTATCCATACTGAATGGAATAATTTAATTCAACAAACCATGGACTGTCCGGAGTGGTCCCATTAATACATGAAAAATGACCCAAACTTACTGATAGACTGATACAATCAGCCATTCGTACTGCCTGGAAGGACCAAGGACTCTCCAGATTGGTCCATCAGACCACGAAAAATCGACACATGCGTACTGATAGGCTAATTTTGTCAGCCTTATCAGTACTGAATGGAAGTATTTAACTCAACGGACCATGGACTGTTCAGAATGGTCCCACCAGTTCATGAAAAATGACCCATACGTACTGATAGGCTGATACCATCAACCATCCGTACTGCCCTGAAGGACCAAGGACTGTCCAGACTAGTCCATCAGGCCATGAAAAATCGACCCATACGTACTGATAGGCTGATATGGTCAGCCTTAACTGTACTGAATGGAACGATTTAACTCAACAGACCAGGGACTGTCCATACTGGTCCATAAGGCCTTGAAAAATCAACCCATACGTACTGATAGGCTAATATGATCAGCCTTATCAGTACTGAATGGAAGTATTTAACTCAACGGACCATGGACTGTTAAGACTGGTCCCATCATTACATGAAAAATGACCCATACATACTGATAGGCTGATACAATCAGCCATCCGTACTGCCTGGAAGGACCAAGGACTGTCCAGACTGGTCCATCAGACCATGAAAAATTGACTCATACATACTGATAGGCTTATATGATCAGCCTTATCCATACTGAATGGAAGGATTTAATTCAACAGACCATGGACTGCCCGGAATGGTCCCATTAGTACATGAAAAATGACTCATACCTACTGATAGGCTGATACGATCAGCTATCTGTACTGCCTAGAAGGACAAAGGACTTTCCACACTGGTCCATCAGACCATGAAAAATTGACCCATACGTACTTATACGCTGATATGATCAGCCTTATCCGTACTGAATGGAAGTATTTAACTCAATGGTCCATGGACTGTTCAAACTGATCCCATTAGTACATGAAAAATGACCGATACATACTGATAGGATGATACAATCAGCCTTCCGTACTCCCTGGATGGACCAAGGAATGTCCAGAATGGTCCATCAGGCAATGAAAAATCTACTTATATGTACTGATAGGTTTATATGATCAACCTTATTCGTACTGAATGGAAGGATTTAACTCAACGGACCAGGGCTTGTCCAGACTGGTCCATCAGGCCTTGAAAAATCTACCCATACATAGTGCTAGGCTTATATGATCTGCCTTATCCATACTGAATGGAATAATTTAATTCAACATTAATACATGAAAAATGACCCAAACTTACTGATAGGCTGATACAATCAGCCATTCGTACTGCCTGGAAGGACCAAGGACTCTCCAGATTGGTCCATCAGACCACGAAAAATCGACCCATGCGTACTGATAGGCTAATTTGGTCAGCCTTATCAGTACTGAATGGAATTATTTAACTCAACGGACCATGGACTGTTCAGACTGGTCCCATCAGTACATGAAAAATGACCCATACGTACTCATATATGTACTGCCTGGAAGGACCAAGGACTGTCCAGACTGGTCCACCAGGCCATGAAAAATCGACCCATAAGTACTGATAGGCTTATATGATCAACTTTATCCATACTGAATGAAAGGATTTAATTCCACCGGCCATGGACTGTCTGGACTGGTCCCATTAGTACATGAAAAATGACCCATACGTACTGATAGGCTGATACGATCAACCAACTGTACTGCCTAGAAGGACCAAGGACTGTCTACACTGGTCCATCAGACCATGAAAAATCGACCCATACATAGTTATAGGCTGATATGATCAGCCTTATCCGTACTGAATGGAAGTATTTAACTCAATGGACCATGGAGAGTTAAAACGGGTCCCATTAGTACATGAAAATGACCCATACGTACTGATACGCTGATTCGATCATCCTTCCGTACTGCCTGGATGGACCAAGGACTGTCCTGATTGGTCCATCAGACCACGAAAAATCGACCCATACGTACTGATAGGCTAATATGATCAGCCTTATCAGTACTGAATGGAAGTATTTAACCCAACAGACTATGGACTGTTCAGACTGATCCCATCAGTACATGAAAAATGACCCATACGTACTCATGTATGTAGTGCCTGGAAGGACCAAGGACTGTCCAGACTGGTCCATCAGACCACGAAAAATCGACCCATTAGTACTGATAGGCTCATATGATCAGCCTTATCCATACTGAATGAAAGGATTTAATTCCACGGACCATGGACTGTCTGGACTGGTCCCACAAGTACATGAAAAATGACCCATACGTACTGAGAGGCTGATACGATCAACCAACTTTACTGCCTAGAAGGACCAAGGACTGTCCACACTGGTCCATCAGACCATGAAAAATCAAACCGTACAGAGTTAGGGGCTGATATGATCAGCCTTATCCAAACTGAATGGAAGTATTTAACTCAATTGACCATGGAGTGTTCAGACTGGTCCCATTAGTACATGAAAAATGACCCATACGTACTGATAGGCTGATTCGATCATCCATCCGTACTGCCTGGATGGACCAAGGACTGTCCTGACTGGTCCATCAGGCAATGAAAAATCTACCCATATGTACTGATAGGCTTATATGATCAGCCTTATTCGTACTGAATTGAAGGATTTAACTCACCGGACCAGGGACTGTTCAAACTGGTCCATCAGGTAATGAAAAATCTACCCATACGTACTGATAGGCTGATATGATCAGCCTTATCCGTACTGAATGGAAGTATTTAACTCAATGGACCATGGAGTGTTCAGACTGGTCCCATTAGTACATGAAAAATGACCCATACGTACTGATAGGCTGATTCGATCATCCATCCGTACTGCCTGGACGGACCAAGGACTGTCCTGACTGGTCCATCAGGCAATGAAAAATCTACCCTTATGTACTGATAGGCTTATATGATCAGCCTTATTCGTACTGAATTGTAGGATTTAACTCAACGGACCAGGGACTGTCCAAACTGGTCCATCAGGTAATGAAAAATCGACCCATACGTACTGATAGGCTGATATGGTCAGCCTTAACTGTACTGAATGGAAGGATTTAACTCAACGGACCTTGGACGGTCCAGACAGGTCCCATCAAGACATGAAAAAGGACCCAAACTTACTGATAGACTAATACGATCAGCAATCCGTACTGCCTAGATGGACCAAGGACTGTCCAGACTGGTCCATCAGGCCATGAAAAATCGACCCATACGTATTGATAGGCTGATATGTTCAGCCTTAACTGTACTGAATGGTAGGATTTTACTCAACGGACCATCGACTGTCCGGACTGGTCCCATCAGTACATGAAAAATGACCCAAACGTACGGATAGGCTTATATGATAAGCCTTATCCATACTGAATGAACGGATTTAATTCAACGGACCTTGGACTGTCCGGACTGGTCCCATTAGTAAATGAAAAATGACAGATACGTATTTATAGGATGATACCATCAGCCATTCGTAGTGCCTGGAAGGACAAAGGATTGTCCAGACTGGTCCATCAGGCCATGAAAAATTGACCCATACGTACTGATGGGCTTATATTATCAGCCTTATCCATAGTGAATGGAAGGATTTAATTTAACAACCATGGACTGTCTGGACTGGACCCATTAGTAAATGAAAAATGACCCATACGTACTGATAGGCTGATACGATCAGCCATTTGTACTGCCTGAATGGACCAAGGACTGTCCAGAATGGTCCATAAGGCAATGAAAAATCTACCCATACGTACTGATAGGTTTATATGATCATCCTTATCCATACTGAATGGAAGGATTTAACTCAACGAACCATAGACTGTCTAGACTGGTCCATCAGGCCTTGAAAAATCGACCCGTACGTACATATAGGCTTATATGATCAGCCTTATCCATACTGAATGAATGATTTAATTGAACAAACCATGGAATGTCCGGAGTGGTCCCATTAGTACATGAAAAATGACCCAAACGTACTGATAGACTGATACGATCTGCAATCCGTACTGCCTAGATGGACCAAGGACTGTCCAGACTGGTCCATCAGGCCATGAAAAATCGACCCATGCGTACTGATAGGCTGATATGGTCAGCCTTAACTGTACTGAATGGAAGGATTTTACTCAACGGACCATCGACTGTCCGGAATGGTCCCATCAGTACATGAAAAATGACACAAACGTACTGATAGGCTTATATGATCAGCCTTATCCATACTGAATGGACGGATTTAATTCAACGGACCATGGACTGTCCGGACTGGTCCCATTAGTACATGAAAAATGACACATATGTATTGATAGGCTGATACTATCAGCCATTCGTACTGTCTGGAAGGACAGAGGACTGTCCTGACTGGTCCATCAGGCCATGAAAAATCGACCCATATGTACTAATAGGCTTATATTATCAGCCTTATCCATAGTGAATGGAAGGATTTAATTTAACGACCATGGACTGTCCGCACTGGACCCATTAGGACATGACAAATCACCCATACGTAGTGATAGGCTGATACTATCAGCCATCCGTACTGCCTTGAAGGACCAAGGACTGTCCAGACTGGTCCATCAGACCATGAAAAATCGACCCATACGTACTGATAGGATGATATGATCAGCCTTATCCCTACTGAATGGAATGATTTAACTCAACGAACCATGGACTGTCCAGACTGGTCCTATACGTACATGAAAAATGACCCATACGTACTAATAGGCTGATACGATCAGCAATCCGTACTTCCTGGATGGACCAAGGACTGTGCAAAATGGTCCATCAGGCCATGAAAAATCGACCCATAGATTCTGATAGGTTGATATGATCAGCCTTGCCCGAACTGAATGGAAGTTTTTGACTCAACGGACCAGGGTCTGTCCAGACTGGTCCAACATGCCTTGAAAAATCGACCCATACGTACTAATAAGCTTATATGATCAGCCATATGTACTCCAGGATGGACCAAGGACTATCCAGACTAATCCATCAGGCAATGAAAAATCTAACCATACGTACTGATAGGCTTATATGATCAGCCTTATCTGTACTGAATGGAAGAATTTAACTCAACGAAAAAGGAACTTTCCAGACTGGTCCATCAGGCAATGAAAAATCTATCCATACGTATTGATAGGCTGATATGATCAGCCTTATTTGTACTGAATGGAAGGATTTAACTCAACGGATCATGGACTGTCCAGACTGGTCCTGTCAGTACATGAAAAATGACCCATACGTACGGATAGGCTGATACCATCAGCCATCCGTACTGCCCTGAAGGACCAAGGACTGTCCTGACTAGTCCATCAGGCCAGGAAAAATGGACCCATACGTACTGATAGGCTGATATGGTCAGCCTTAATGGTCATGAATGGAAGGATTTAACTCAACGGATCATGGACTGTCCGGACTTGTCACATCAGTACATGAAAAAGGACTGTCCAGACTGGTCCATCAGGCCATGAAATATCGAGCCATACGTACTGATAGGCTGAAATGATCAGCCTTATCCAAACTGAATGGAAGGATTTAACTCAACGGACCATGGACTGTCTTGACTGGCCCCATACGTACTCATAAGCTTATACCATCTGCCACCCGTACTGCTCTGAAGGACAAAGGACTGTCCAGACTAGTCCATCAGGCCATGAAAATCGACCCATCCGTACTGATAGGTTGATATGGTCAGCGTTAATTGTACTTAATGGAAGGATTTAGCTCAATGGACCATGGACTGTCCAGACTGGTCCCATCAGTACATGAAAAATTACCCATATGTACTGATAGGCTCATACCCTCAGCTATAGGTACTGCCTGGAAGGACCAAGGACTGTCCAGACTGGTCCATCAGGCCAAGAAAAATTGACCCATATGTACTGATAGGCTGATACGATCAGCTTTAACTGTACTGAATAGAAGGATTTAACTCAATGGACCATGGACTGTCCGGACTGGTCCCATCAGTACATGAAATATGACCCAAACATACTGATAGTCTCATTCGATCAGCCATTTGTACTGCCTTGAAGGACTGTCCAGACTGGTCCATCAGGCCATAAAAAATCGACCCATACGTACTGATAGGCTTATATTGTCAGACATATCCATAATGAATGAAAGGATTTAATTCAACGACTATGGACTGTCCGGACTGGACCCATTAGTTCATGAAAAATGACCCATACGTACTAATAGGCTGATACGATCAGCCATCCGTACTGCCTTGAAGGACCAAGGACTGTCCAGACTGGTCCATCAAACCATGAATAATCGACTCATACGTACTGATAAGCTAATATGATCAGCCTTATCCATACTGAATGGAATGATTTAACTCAACGGACCATGGACTGTCCAGACTGGTCCCATACGTATATGAAAAATGACCCATAAGTACTAATAGGCTGATACGATCAGCAATCCGTACTGCCTGGATGGACCAAGGACTGTGCAGACTGGTCCATCAGGCCATGAAAAATCAACCCATACGTACTGATAGGCTGATACGATCAGCCATCCGTACTCCCTGGAAGGACTAAGGACTGTCAAGACTGGTCCATTAAGCAATGAAAAATCTACCCATACGTACTGATAGGCTGATATGATCAGCCTTATCCGTATTGAATGGAAGGATTTAACTCAATGGACCATGGACTGTCAAGACTGGTCCCATCAGTACATGAAAAATGACCCATATGTACTGATAGGATGATACCATCAGCCATTTGTACTGCCCTGAAGGACAAGGGACAGTCCCGGCTAGTCCATGAGGCCATGAAAAATCGACCCACGTATTGATAGGCTGATATGATCAGCCTTATCCTCACTGAATGGAAGGATTTAACTCAACAGACCATGGACTGTCCAGACTAATCCCATCAATACATGAAAAATGACCCATACGTACTGATAGGCTGATACCATCAGCCCTCCGTACGGCCTGGATAGACCAAGAACTGTCCAAACCTGTCCATTAGGCCATGAAAAATCGACCCATACGTACTGATAGGCTGATATGATCAGCCTTAACCGTACTGAATGGAAGGATTTAACTCAATGGACCATGGACTGTCCATACTGGTCCCATCAGTACATGAAAATGACCCATACGTACTGATAGGCTGATACCGGCAGCAATCCGTACGGTCTGGATGGACCAAGAACTGTCCAGACCTGTCCATCAGGCGATGAAAAATCGACCCATACGTACTGATAGGCTGATATAATCAGCCTTATCCGTACTGAATGGAAGTATTTAACTCAACAGACCTTGGACTGTCCAGACAAGTCCCATCAGTACATGAAAAATGACCCATATGTACTAATAGGCTGATACGATCAGCCATCCGTACTGCCTGGATGGACCAAGGACTGTGCAGACTGGTCCATCAGGCCATGAAAAATCGACCCATACGTATTGATAGGCTAATACGATCAACAATCCATACTGCCTGGAAGGACCAAGGACTGTCAAGACTGGACCATCAAGCAATGAAAAATCTACCCATACGTACTGATAGGCTGATATGATCAGCCTTATCCGTACTGAATGGAAGGATTTAACTCAACGGACCATGGACTGTCCAGACTGGTCCAATCAGTACATGAAAAATGACCCATACGTATTGATTGGCTGATATGATCAGCCTTATCTATACTGAATGGAATGATTTAACTCAACGGACCATGGACTGTTCAGACTGGTGCCATACGTACATTAAAAATTGCCCATACATACTGATAGGCTGATACGATCAGCCATCCGTATTGCATGGGCAGTGCAGCCAGGTCCCATCAACACATGAAAAATGACCCAAACTTACTGATAGACTGATACGATCAGCAATCCATACTGCCTGGATGGACCAAGGACTGTCCAGACTGGTCCATCAAGCCATGAAAAATCGACCCATACGTACTGGTAGGCTGATATGGTCAGCCTTAACTGTACTGAATGGAAGGATTTTACTCAACGGACCATCGACTGTCCGGACTGGTCCCATCAGTACATGAAAAATGACACAAACGTACTGATATGCTTATATGATCAGCCTTATCCATACTGAATGGACAGATTTAATTCAACGGACCATGGACTGTACGGACTTGTCCCATTAGTACATGAAAAATGACACATACGTATTGATAGGCTGATACCATCAGCTATTCGTACTGCCTGGAAGGACAAAGGACTGTCCAGACTGGTCCATCAGGCCATGAAAAATCGACCCATACGTACTGATATGCTTATATTATCAGCCTTATTAATAATGAATGGAAGGATTTAATTTAACGACCATGGACTGTCCGGACTGGACCCATTAGGACATGAAAAATGACCCATACGTACTGATAGGCTGATACGATCAGCCATCCGTACTGCTTGGAAGGACCAAGGACTCTCCAGACTGGTCCATCAGACCTTGAAAAATCGACCCATATGTACTGATAGGCTTATATGATCAGCCTTATCTGTACTGAATGGAATGATTTAACTCAACGAACCATGGACTGTCCATACTGGTCCGATACGTACATGAAAAATAACCCATACGTACTGATAGGCTGATACGATCAGCCATCCGTATGGCCTGGATGGACCAAGGGCTGTGCAGACCGGTCCATAAGGCCATGAAAAATCAACCCAAATATACTGATAGGCTGATCCGATCTGCCATTTGTTCTGCCTGGAAGGACCAAGGACTGTCCAGACTGGTCCATCAGACCATGAAATATCGACCCATACGTTCTGATAGGCTGATATGATCAGCCTTGTCCGTACTGAGTGGAAGTATTTAACCCAACGGATCAGGGTCTGTCCAGACTTGTCCAACATGCCTTGAAAAATCAACCCATACGTACTGATATGCTTATATGATCAGCCATCTGTACTGCCTGGATGGACCAGGGACAGTCCAGACTGATCCATCGGGCAATGAAAAATCTAACCATACATACTGATAGGCTTATATGATCAGCCTTATCCGTACAGAATGGAAGGATTTAACTCAACGGACCAGGAACTGTCCAGACTGGTCCATCAGGCAATGAAAAATCTACCCATACGTATTGATAGGCTGATATTATCAGCCTTATTTGTACAGAATGGAAGGATTTAACTCAACGGATCATGGACTGTCCAGACTGGTCCCGTCAGTACATGGAAAATGACCCATACGTACCGATAGGCTGATACCATCAGCCATCCGTACTGCCCTGAAGGACCACATACTGTTTTAACTAGTCCATCAGGCCAGGAAAAATGGACCCATACGTACTGATAGGCTGATATGGTCAGCCTCAACGGTCTTGAATGAAAGGATTTAACTCAACGGACCATGGACTGTCCGGACTTGTTCCATCAGTACATGAAAAAGGACTGTCCAGACTGGTCCATCAGGCCATGAAAAATCGAGCCATACGTATTGATAGGCTTAAATGATCAGCCTTAAACAACCTGAATGGAAGGATTTAACTCAATGGACCATGGACTGTCTAGACTAGTCCATCAGGCCATGAAAATCAACCCATCCGTACTAATAGGTTGATATGGTCAGCGTTAACTGTACTGAATGGAAAGATTTTGCTCAACGGACCAAGGACTGTCCAGACTTGTCCCATCAGTACATGAAAAATGACCCATACATACTGATAGGCTGATACCCTCAGCTATTTGTACTGCCTGGAAGGACCAAGGACTGTCCAGACTGGTCCATCAGGCCAAGAAAAATCGACCCATATGTACTGATAGGCGGATACGATCAGCCTTAACCGTACTGAATGGAAGGATTTAACTCAACGGGCCATGGACTGTCCGGACTGGTCCCATCAGTACATGAAAAATGACCCAAACGTACTGATAGGCTCATACGATCAGCCATTTGTACTGCCTGGAAGGACTGTCCAGACTGGTCCATCAGGCCATAAAAAATCGACCCATACGTACCGATAGGCTTATATTGTCAGACATATCCATAGTGAATGAAAGGATTTAATTCAACGACCATGGACTGTCTGGACTGGACACATTAGTACATGAAAAATGACCCATACGTACTGATAGGCTGATACGATCAGCCATCCGTACTGCCTTGAAGGACCAAGGACTGTCCAGACTGGTCCATCAAACTATGAAGAATCGACCCATACGTACTGATAGGCTGATATGATCATCCTTATCCATACTGAATGGAATGATTTAACTCAACGGACCATGGACTGTCAAGACTGGTCCCGTCAGTACATGAAAAATGACCCATACGTACTGATAGGCTGATACCGGTAGCCATCCGTACGGCCTGGATGGACCAAGAACTGTCCAGACCTGTCCATCAGGCCATGAAAAATCAACCGATACGTACTGATAGGCTGATACGATCAGCCATCCGTTCTCCCTGGAAGGACTAAGGACTGTCAAGACTGGTCCATTAAGCAATGAAAAATCTACCCATACGTACTGATAGGCTGATATGATCAGCCTTATCCATACTGAATGGAAGGATTTAACTCAATGGACCATGGACTGTCAAGACTGGTCCCATGAGTACATGAAAAATGCCCCATACGTACCGATAGGATGATACCATCAGCCATTTGTACTGCCTTGAAGGACCAAGGACTGTCCAGACTAGTCATCAGGCCATGAAAAATCGACCCACGTATTGATAGGCTGATATGATCAGCCTTATCCGTACTGAATGGAAGGATTTAACTCAACAGACCTTGGACTGTCCAGACAAGTCCCATCAGTACATGAAAAATGACCCATATGTACTAATAGGCTGATACGATCAGCCATCCGTACTGCCTGGATGGACCAAGGACTGTGCAGACTGGTCCATCAGGCCATGAAAAATAGACCCATACGTATTGATAGGTTAATACGATCAACAATCCATACTGCCTGGAAGGACCAAGGACTGTCAAGACTGGTCCATCAAGCAATGAAAAATCTACCCATACGTACTGATAGGCTGATATGATCAGCATTATCCGTACTGAATGGAATGATTTAACTCAACGGACCATGGACTGTCCAGACTGGTCCAATCAGTACATGAAAAATGACCCATACGTATTGATTGGCTGTTATGATCAGCCTTATCTATACTGAATGGAAGGATTTAACTCAACGGACCATGGACTGTCCAGACTGGTCCCATCAGTACATGAAAAATGACCCATACGTACTGATAGGCTGATACCATCAGCCATCCGTACTTCCCTGAAGGACCAAGGACTGTCCAGGCTAGTCAATCAGGCCATGAAAAATCAACGTATATGTACTGATAGGCTGATACGATCAGCCTTAACTGTATTGAATGGAAGGATTTAACTCAACGGACCATGGACTGTCCGGACTAGTCCCATTAGTACATGAAAAATGACCCAAACGTACTGATAGGCACATACGATCAGCCATTTGTACTGCCTGGAAGGACTGTCCAGACTGGTCCACCAGGCCATAAAAAATTGACCCATACGTACTGATAGGCTTATATTTTCAGACATATCCATAGTGAATGAAAGGATTTAATTCAACGACCATGGATTGTCCAGACTGGACCCATTAGTACTTGAAAAATGACCCATACGTACTGATAGGCTGATACGATCAGCCATCCGTACAGCCTTGAAGGACCAAGGACTGTCCATACTGGTCCATCAGACCATGAAAAGTCGAACCATACATACTGATAGGCTGATATGATCAGCCTTATCCATACTGAATGGAATGATTTAACTCAACGGACCATGGACTGTCCAGACTGGTCCCATACGTATATGAAAAATGACCCATACGTACTAATAGGCTGATACGATCAGCAATCCGTACTGCCTGGATGGACCAAGGACTGTGCAGACTGGTCCATAAGGCCATGAAAAATCGACCCATACGTACTTATAGGCTGATACGATCAGCCATCCGTACTGCCTGGAAGGACCAAGGACTTTCAAGACTGGTCCATCAAGCAATGAAAAATCTACCCATACGTACTGATAGGCTGATATGATCAGCCTTATCCGTACTGTATGGAAGGTCAACGGACCATGGACTGTCAAGAATGGTCCCATCAGTACATGAAAAATGACCCATACGTACCGATAGGCTGATAACATCAGCCATCTGTACTGCCCTGAAGGACCAAGGACTGTCCAGACTAGTCCATCAGGCCATGAAAAATCAACCCACGTATTGATAGGCTGATATGATCAGCCTTATCTTTACGGAATGGAAGGATTTAACACAACGGACAATGGACTGTCCAGACAGGTCCCATCAGTACATGAAAAATGACTCATACGAACTGATAGGCTGATACGATCAGCCATCCGTACTGAATGGAAGGATTTAACTCAACGGACCATGGACTGTCTAGACTGGTCCCTTTAGTACATGAAAAAATGACCCATACATACTGATAGGCTGATACGATCATCCATCCGTACTGCATGGATGAACCAAGGACTGTGAAGATTAGTCCATCAGGCCATGAAAAATCGACCTACACGTACTGATAGGCTGATATGATCCGCTTTATCCGTACTGAATGAAGGGATTTAACTCAACGGACCATGGACTGTCTAGACTGGTCCCATCAGTACATGAAAAAGGACCCATACGTTCTGATAGGCTGATACGATCAGCCGTCCGTACTGTCTGGATGGAGCAAGGACTGTCCAGAATGGTCCATCAGACAATGAAAAATCGACCCATACGTACTGATAGGCTGATATGATCAGCATTATCCGTACCGAATGGAATGATTTAACTCAACGGACCATGGACTGTCCAGACTGGTCCAATCAGTACATGAAAAATGACCCATACGTATTGATTGGCTGTTATGATCAGCCTTATCTATACTGAATGGAAGGATTTAACTCAACGGACCATGGACTGTCCAGACTGGTCCCATCAGTACATGAAAAATGACCCATACGTACTGATAGGCTGATACCATCAGCCATCCGTACTGCCCTGAAGGACCAAGGACTGTCCAGGCTAGTCAATCAGGCCATGAAAAATCAACGTATATGTACTGATAGGCTGATACGATCAGCCTTAACTGTACTGAATGGAAGGATTTAACTCAACGGACCATGGACTGTCCGGACTAGTCCCATTAGTACATGAAAAATGACCCAAACGTACTGATAGGCACATACGATCAGCCATTTGTACTGCCTGGAAGGACTGTCCAGACTGGTCCATCAGGCCATAAAAAATTGACCCATACGTACTGATAGGCTTATATTTTCAGACATATCCATAGTGAATGAAAGGATTTAATTCAACGACCATGGATTGTCCAGACTGGACCCATTAGTACTTGAAAAATGACCCATACGTACTGATATGCTGATACGATCAGCCATCCGTACAGCCTTGAAGGACCAAGGACTGTCCATACTGGTCCATCAGACCATGAAAAGTCGAACCATACGTACTGATAGGCTGATATGATCAGCCTTATCCATACTGAATGGAATGATTTAACTCAACGGACCATGGACTGTCCAGACTGGTCCCATACGTATATGAAAAATGACCCATACGTACTAATAGGCTGATACGATCAGCAATCCGTACTGCCTGGATGGACCAAGGACTGTGCAGACTGGTCCATAAGGCCATGAAAAATCGACCCATACGTACTGATAGGCTGATACGATCAGCCATCCGTACTGCCTGGAAGGACCAAGGACTTTCAAGACTGGTCCATCAAGCAATGAAAAATCTACCCATACGTACTGATAGGCTGATATGATCAGCCTTATCCGTACTGTATGGAAGGATTTAACTCAACGGACCATGGACTGTCAAGACTGGTCCCATCAGTACATGAAAAATGACCCATACGTACCGATAGGCTGATAACATCAGCCATCTGTACTGCCCTGAAGGACCAAGGACTGTCCAGACTAGTCCATCAGGCCATGAAAAATCAACCCACGTATTGATAGGCTGATATGATCAGCCTTATCTTTACTGAATGGAAGGATTTAACACAACGGACAATGGACTGTCCAGACAGGTCCCATCAGTACATGAAAAATGACTCATACGAACTGATAGGCTGATACGATCAGCCATCCGTACTGAATGGAAGGATTTAACTCAACGGACCATGGACTGTCTAGACTGGTCCCTTTAGTACATGAAAAAATGACCCATACATACTGATAGGCTGATACGATCATCCATCCGTACTGCATGGATGGACCAAGGACTGTGAAGATTAGTCCATCAGGCCATGAAAAATCGACCTACACGTACTGATAGGCTGATATGATCCGCTTTATCCGTACTGAATGAAGGGATTTAACTCAACGGACCATGGACTGTCTAGACTGGTCCCATCAGTACATGAAAAAGGACCCATACGTTCTGATAGGCTGATACGATCAGCCGTCCGTACTGTCTGGATGGACCAAGGACTGTCCAGAATGGTCCATCAGACAATGAAAAATCGACCCATACGTACTGATAGGCTGATACGATCAGCCATCCGTACTGCCTGGAAGGACCAAAGATTGTCCAGACTGGTCCATCAAACCATGAAAAATCGACCCATACGTACTGATAGGCAGATATGATCAGCCTTATCCATACTGAATGGAATGATTTAACTCAACGGACCAAGGACTGTCCTGACTGGTGCCATACGGACATTAAAAATGACCCATACGTACTAATAGGCTGATACGATCAGCCATCCATATTGCCTGGATGGACCAAGGACTGTGCAAATTGGTCCATCAGGCCATGAAAAATTGACCCATACGTACTGATAGGCTCATACGATCAGCCTTAACTGTACTGAATGGAAGGATTTAACTCAACATACCATGGTCTGTCTGGACTTGTCCCATCAGTACATGAAAATGACCCAAATGTACTGATAGGCTGATTTGATCAGCCATTTGTACTGCATGGAAGGACCAAGGACTGTCCAGACTGCTCCATCAGGCCATGGAAAACCGACCCCTACATACTGATAGGCTTATATTGTCAGCCTTATCCATAGTGAACGAAAGGATTTAATTCAACGACCATGGACTGTCCAAACTCGACCCATTAGTAAATGAAAAATGACCCATACGTACTGATAGGCTGATACGATCAGCCATCCATACTGCCTTGAAGGACCAAGGACTGTCGTGACTGGTCCATCAGACCATGAAAAATCGACCCATACGTACTGATAGGCTGATAGGATCAGCCTTATCCGTACTGAATGGAATGATTTAACTCAACGGACCATGGGCTGTCTAGACTGGTCCCATACGTACATGAAAAATGACCCATACGTACTAATAGGCTGATACGATCAGCCATCCGTACTGCCTGGATGGACCAATGTCTGTGCAGACTGGTCCATCAGGGCATGAAAAATCGACCCATACGTATTGATAGGCTGATACGATCAGCCATCCGTACTGCCTGGAAGGACCAAGGACTGTCAAGACTGGTCCATCAAGCAATGAAAAATCTACCCATACATACTGATAGGCTGATATGATCAGCCTTATCCGTACTTAATGGAAGGATTTAACTCAACGGACCATGGACTGTCCATACTGGTCCCATCTGTACATGAAAAATGAACCATACGTACTGATAGGCTGATATGATCAGCCTTATCCATACTGAATGGAATGATTTAACTCAACGGACCATGGACTGTCCAGACTGGTGCCATACATACATTAAAAATGACCCATACGTACTGATAGGCTGATACGATCAGCCATCCGTATTGCCAGGATGGACCGAGGACTGTGCAGACTGGTCCATCTGTCCATGAAAAATCAACCCATATGTACTGATAGGCTGATACGATCAACTTAAATTGTACTGAATGGAAGGATTTAACTCAACGGACCATGGACTGTCCGGACTGGTCCCATCAGTACATGAAAAATAACCCAAACATACTGATAGGCTGATACGATCAGCCATTTGTACTGCGTGGAAGGACCAAGGACTGTCCAAACTGGTCCATCAGGCCATGAAAAATCGACCCATGCATACTGATAGGCTTATATTGTCAGCCTTATCCATATTGAATGAAAGGATTTAATTCAACGACCATGGACTGTCCAGACTGGACACATTAGTACATGAAAAATGACCCATACGTACTGATAGGCTGATACGATCAGCCATCCGTAGTACCTTGAAGGACGAAGGACTGTCGAGACTGGTCCATCAGACCATGAAAAAGTGACCCATACGTACTGATAGGCTGATATGATCAGCCTTATCCGTACTGAATGGAATGATTTAACTCAACAGACCATGGACTGTCCAGACTGGTCCAAAACGTACATGAAAAATGACCCATACATACTAATAGGCTGATACGATCAGCCATACATACTACCTGGATGGACCAAGGACTGTGCAGACTGGTCCATCAGGCCATGAAAAATCAACCCATACGTATTGATAGGCTGATACGATCCGCCATCCGTACTGCTTGGAAGGACCAAGGACTGTCAAGACTGGTCCATCAAGCAATGAAATATCTACCCATACGTACTGATAGGCTGATATGATCAGCCTTATCCGTACTGAATGGAAGGATTTAACTCAACGGACCATGGACTGTCCAGACTGGTCCCATCAGTACATGAAAAATGACCCATATGTACTGATAGGCTGCTATGATCAGCCTTATCCATACTGAATGGAATGATTTAACTCAACGGACCATGGATTGTGCAGACTGGTGCCATACATACATTAAAAATGACCCATACGTACTGATAGGCTGATACGATCAGCCATCCGTATTGCCTGGATGGACCAGGGACTGTGCAGACTGCTCCATCGGTCCATGAAAAATCGACCCATACGTAGTGATAGGCTGATACGATCAGACTTAACTGTACTGAATTGAAGGATTTAACTCAACGGACCATGGACTGTCCGGACTGGTCCCATCAGTACATGAAAAATGACCCAAACATACTGATTGGATGATACGATCAGCCATTTGTACTGCCTCGAAGGACCAAGGACTGTCCAAACTGGTCCATCAGGCCATGAAAAATCGACCCATACATAATGATAGGCTTATATTGTCAGCCTTATCCATAGTGAATGAAAGTATGTAATCCAACCGCAAACACACGTGGAGCAATGGCTAGGCGCTTAGGCGGCGGTGGCAGCGCTGCATTGCCCCTCCTCGGGCGATCTCTGATGACGTGACCCGACTGGTTATACCTGAAACAATTTCTGACCGCCGCTACTGGTGCTACTGCCATTGCTGGCGCTGCAATCTGCCTGACTGGAGCAACATCCACTAGCTTGGCCTGACAGAACCTTGAAACATGTCCTAGCTAACCACAAACAAAGCACCTAATACATTTCCCACTATAACGGCGACTGCAACGGGAGAACTCGGTAACCCAGACTGGTCTCCTCCTCTCCTCTGGGACTCTGGAGCTTTCCCAAACTTAATATGAACTGCTTTAGCAAGTTTTTGTCCTCAGCTAAACCTGCCTCCTGCTCCTCTGCTAAACCTGCCTCCTGCTCAGCAACTTTCTCCACCAAATCTCCCAATCTCTGATAAGTGACAACACGGCACCTGCTGTGAATCTCAACTCGCATTCCATCCAAAAACTTCCTGATAAGGTCCTCCTCTGAAATACCACCTCCAGCAAATCTGCGAAATTGACTAAACTCAACCTCATACTGCCTGATAGACATATCACCCTGGCTTACATGCTCGAAAGCACTCTTCTTCCTATTCATAGCTTCCTTCGGAAAATACTTCCTATCGAACTCCCGGATAAAGTCTGCAAATGAAATCCTATCCTGTCCAGAGTGGTTCAGTCAAACTCCCTCCCACCAAACCAGAGCATCTCCATGAAGGTATTGCATAGTCAATCTGAGTGACAACTCTGGTGGACACTCAATGATCTCCAACTTTCGCTCCAGACTTAGCTTCCAATCATGGGCAGCGGTAGCATCTACTGTTCCACTGAAATGCTCCATGTCCATGTTCCTCATTTGACACGTCAGCCTGTAGAACCTCTCATCATACCCCGGGTAAACCTGAGGTCGCGGTGGTGGTGGCGGAAGATCCTGAACACTCTGAGCAAACTGCTGAGCTGGAACCTGCTGCAATGGAACATGAGGGATGGTCACTCTATCAGCTATGGCAGGAAGGGCAGGAAGGGCACGGGTGAGTCTCCTCTTTAGCGGCATCTGAAACGAAGACAAATCAGTTACCTTGTCGAACACTAAATACCAACAGTCAAAGGAGTATTACCCGAACGGAAGGGTGCTTATTATTTTTAAAATCCTTAAATCCCCACAAATATTTTTAAAAATCTTATAAAACCAATTCAAAACCGAATAAAAACCAAGTCTCCCAGAAATCGCCATCCCGGGTCGGAGCCGGGCCGGAACCATTCTCTGATACCAAAAATTGTAGCACCCGCTACCGGATATTCCATAATAAATAATAATATCTCACATGTCCATATATAAATACTCGACGGTCAACGTACACGTCGGAATCCAGTCAATACAACAACATAAGTCCAGTACGCAAATATCGATAACATCCGAAATATAGATAAATGACATAAATCCGAAAGTCTGAAATACAATAAAACCCAAGGGCCTATAAGCCCAATAACGATAAAAACGATAAAAGCCCAAAGGCTATATAACACCCAAAAGCACCAAAAGCACCCGTCTGGTAAATCACTCTTGCTCGTCGGTCTCACTTGAAAGGGGGAAGAATGAGGGGTCAGCAACAGGGGAGTTGCTCAGTGAGGTATGGGATGCTACCCCGAAGTCCGTAGACCCAGACATAGCACTCCGAATAAACATAATTAACTATAATACATGTCAAACACTTTACCTAAAGTACCCACACAACAAACAATGGTCCTAGTGAGGCGCGCACTCGCTTCCCATCAACGGGCCAAAAACACAACCGACCTAAGTGCTCGGTAACACCGCCCTTAGACGATTTATCAGCCTCTCCAAGGTACAGTCCAGCCAGCCGACTCAACTGGCCGTACCCTCCATACAATCCGGCATACAGAAGCACCTCTCACTTTGTATCCATCTCAAACAATTCTAACTAAGAGTTTACAATTAAGTGATACAACATTATTGAACCCTCTAACACCCTAGTTCCGGTTTAAGCAAAGACCCTAATAGCTAAACAAGCAATGACAGACTCGATTTCACACAGACAAAACATATTAGAAATAAATTATATTTATTCACAATTCTAAGCTGGGTACGAGTAGTTCGGGAATAGACCCTCACCTTAGAAACAAGAGAAGTGTTATTTATGAGCTCCAGCTGCTCAAATAGACTCCAAATCTGAATTCAGGGCAAAATTCTGAGTCATAACCGCTTTTGAATGGGTTAAAACGGGTTTCCGGTGGTCCGGTCAAAAAGTCAACTTGCTGGTCAAAGGTCAACCCGGTCAACTCTGACCCAAGCCGGTTAACCCTTAACCAGGCTGAAATCGAGTTGGACCATCGGTTTTCTCTAATCGAATTTGATTTCAACTGAACCAGTACTAAATCGATTTCAATCCGGTTTAATCCTAACCAAAATCAATTTCTAATAACCGATCGGTTTACTCCTAACCGCAATTAATTACACTAACCAAACCGGCGGGACCCACCACCGCGGCTCACGGCGGAGGAGACTTACTGGACGGTCACCGGCGACGGCGGCGACACGGATGGCGGTTGGAAAAGGCGGCTCTGGTGAACTGCAGCGGACGGCGGCAGCGCGTGGTCGTCACCTGCTGCGGCTCCGGCAGCGGACGGTGGCCCGTTGACTTCACACGCCTGCATGGGAAAAGCTTCTCCTGGTGCAAGCGGCTTCGTCCGGGCTTCGATCGCGACGCGGTTGGCGGCTATGGCTTCTTCTCGACAAGAAGAACACGATGGTGGCCTTGCATGCACGAGATTCTCAACGGTTGAAAGTTATGGCCGATTTACTAAACAGACAAAAACTAAACTTAAAAACACAACAGTTCTGGTGGTTACCTAGGGCGGTTAACGGCGGTTTCGAACTTGGCGAGGTCACGGTGAGAAGTAACTCCGGTGGCGAGCTCAGGCGATGGCTCAGCCTCTGCAAAAAGATAACCACTCTCCTTAGCTCACTCTCTCTCTAAGTCTTCTCTCTAACTTCTTATGATTCTTGCATGAAAAATGGTTGGAGGATGGGAGTTTAAATAGACAAATACCTTGGGCATAAAAGTAGGGGGATGGCGTTATCCGGCTAATCGATTCCATAACCGGAATTGTGATGTTACACATCCTTCCGGACCTACTCAGGTCTGGGGTGTGACAAGTCTCTCCCACTTGAGTTGGATTCGTCCTCGAATCCGAGTCAAATGTTTCCTTGTCTAGAAATTGATCAAACCACTTAGGGAAATTGGCCCTCATTCTGGCTTCAGTCTCCTAAGTCGTTTCCTCTCTTCCATTACACTCCCAGATGACCTTGACCATCTGTATTGTCTTCTTTCTTGTTGCTTTTTCCATCCTGTCTACGATCCGAACTGGCCTTAACCCAAAGGTCAAGTTCTTACATAGATCAGTAGGAATTTCTGGTTCCACTATATCTTGATCCGTCAAACACTTTTGGAGTTGGGATACATGGAACACATTATGGAATTCTTCCATCTTAGAAGGCAAGTCCAATTTGTATGCCACCTTACCCACTCATTCCACAATCTTAAGCATACCCAAATATCTTGGGTCGAGTTTCCTTCTTCTAGAAACCCTCGACCTCCCTTTGAAATTGATAATTTTGATATACACCAAGTCAGCGACCTCGAACTCCAGATCTTTCTTGCTTCGATTTGCATAGTTCTTGTGCCGATCCTGGGCTTCTCTCTTCCTGTCCCTCACAACTCTAATATTTCCCGTGGTTTCATCCACAATCTCAGGACCCAGTATGCTGCGCTCCCCCACTTGGGTCCAGCATAAAGGTGTCTGGTATGGTCGTCCATACAACGCCACATATGGCGACATGCCTATACTCGAATTAAAGCTATTGTTGTAAGAAAACTCTACTAAAGGTAAGTGTCTTTCCCAGGAATCACCCCAGTCCAAGAAACATCCTCGAAACATGTCTTCCCATGTTTGAATGGTACGTTCCGACTGACCATCCGTCTGCGGATGATAGGCTGTACTCATGTGTACTCTCATTCCTAGGGATTTCTGGAAAGCCTGCTAGAAATGAGAAGTAAACCTCGAGTCCCTATCTGAGACAATGCTGGCCGGTATACCATGCAACCGCACAATCTCATCTAAGTACTTATGAACAATCCGGTCGAAACCATTAGACTTTCTGATGGCCAAGAAGTGTGCTGATTAAGTCAACCGATCCACTATGACCCAAACCACATCCCTCTTGTTTCTGGTTGTGGGGAACCCAGTCACAAAGTCCATTGTGATGTGATTCCACTTCCACTCCGGAATTGGCAAACTCTGAGGCAACCCACTAGGAACTTGATGCTCAGCCTTGATGAGTTGGCAAGTGGGACACTTAGCCACCCATTTGGCCGCATCTGCATTCATATGTCTCCAATGATAGTATCTCTTAAGGTCGTGGTACATCTTGGTAGCACCAGGGTACTGCAAACTTGGATTTATGAGCTTCTCTCATAATCTCCTCCTTAAGACTCTTATCCTTGGGTTCACTGACTCGCCCATGAACTAAGATGGTACCGTCTCTTGTGATTTGGTACTCGGTCTTGTCATTGTTGGCAACCCCTTTCAGTTCCGAGTAGGTCAGCCTTGTTCACCGCTTCCAGACCTAATGGTTCCTCTCTACCAGTTAATGAATTTAAATGTACAGTACAAACCATACCTTCCCGACCGTCCGCTTTGCCCTTAGTTGATAGTTCTGCCCCCTTCCGGCTCAAGGTATCAGCCACAAGGTTAGCCTTGCCCGGATGGTAAGCAATGTCCACATCATAATCTGCTACAAACTCCATCCACCTCCTTTGCCTCAGATTAAGCTCAGGTTGGGTGAATATGTACTTCAGTCTCTTAGGGTCCGTAAGTACCTGAACTTTGGCACCATACAAGTAATCTTTAAGGCGATCACTACCGCGGCCATTTCCAGGTCGTGGGTAGGATAGTTCCCTTCATGCTTCTTTAGCTGCCTAGACGCATAGGCTATGACCTTCCTATGTTGTGTCAACACACAACCCAATCCTGTCAAGGATGCATCTGTGTAGACCACATAGGGTTGGTAAGCCGCTGGAAGAACTAGGACTGGTGAACTAGTTAACATGTACTTAAGTGCTGAGAAACATTTTTCAGTCTTTTCAGACCATATGAACTTCACATCCTTCCCGGTCAACCGCATCATAGGTTGAGCCAAATTGGCAAACCCTTTCACAAACTTTCTATAATAACCCGCAAAACCTAGGAAGCTTCTAAACTCCTAGGCATTTTTGTGTTGAGGCCACTCACGTATGGCCTTAATCTCTTCGGGATCAACCGACACACCCTGATCGGAAAAAAATGTCCCAAGAACCAAATGCTCTTTTGCCAAACACTGCATTTGCTGAATTTAGCATAAAGTGTGTGTTCCCGCATTCGTTCTATCACGACTCTCAAGTGTCTTTCATGAAATTCCTTGTACTTGGAGTATACAAGTTATTCATCAACTTCATGAATTCAGCTGGTGCATTTGTTAGGCCGAAGGGAATAACCACAAACTCGTACTGGCCATACCTCGTCTGAAATGCTGTTTTCCTTACATCACTAGGCTCTATGGGAATATGATGATACCCTGAAGCTAGGTGAGTTTTGGAAAACCACTTTGCACCACAAAGTTAATCAAGTAACTCATCTATTCGAGGAATGGATACTTGTTCTTCACAGTTACCCGGTTCAACCCTCGATAGTCAATACGCAACCAAAATCTACCGTCCTTCTTTCTCACAAAAAGAACGGGAGCTCCCCACGGCGAACTACTCGGCCGTCTGAATCCCTTATCCAGCAATTCCTCTAATTTCTTCTTTAGCTCGACCATTTCGGCAGGAGCCATGCGGTAGGCACTTTTAGATAATGGAGCCGTACCAGGTTCTAGTTCTATGGTAAATGGATCAGGCCTTTCAGGGGGTAAGCCCTGTAATGACTGAAACACATCCACAAACTCCTTAACCAACAGAATCCCATATGGGTTACCACCCCCTTTGACTCCCTTTGTGACGATTGTGGCTAGATAAGCTTCACAACCTCGTTTCATCATCTTTTCCGCACAGACTGCTGATACTACAAAGAATCCTGGAGCCGGTCCTTTTCCTTGGAATGTAATTGGGGGTTCAACCCCCACCCTTAAACCGAACACAACCACAATGTCAGTGTATGGTGGCCCGATACTTCCCTAACCAGTCCATGCCTAAGATTACCTCGTAATTCTTTAGGGGGACAACAATAAGATCCACATGCATTTTCATGTCCTGGATCGACACATGGATGTTTTCAATCAGTCCTAGCAAATGCATCACTTGCCCACCGGCATCAATCACTATCCTACCACATTCCCCAATTGCCACATGGATCAATCCCTTTCTGACCAGTTCCGGACTAACAAAACTATGTGTATCCCCTGAATTGAAAAGCATGTGTGTTTCCACACCACCAATTTCTAGGGTCCCTACATGAACCCCATTTCTAAGCATCTACATTTCCAGGTTCCACACCATGTAGTGCCTCGAGTATTTAAAAAGATTAAGTAAGAATGTTACCCGTAAATACGTCGTATGGTCCTCCATCCTTGTTGTCCTTCGACAACTCGTACACACGAGGTGTTGTAGTCGGACCTCTACCCTGGGTCGTCCTACCAACATCTCCATGTACAGGTCCTTGTCCCGTCCACGGTTGTGGACAATCTTTTATAAAGTGTCAACTCTTCCCGCATCGGAAGCAAGTTCTGGTATCCCCATTAGAAGGCTTATTTTGCCCATAGCTGGAATAAGAGCAATCCCGAGTCGCATGTTCCTTGCCACCACAATGGACGCAAGCTCCCATGGAACTCCAACACTCACCAGTGTGAGTTTTTTCACACTTAGGACATGTAGACCTACCACACGAGGATTTACCCTCCTTGGCTTGGTCCCATTTCCTCTTATGATCATTGGCACCACTGGACGAAGTAGATTGGGTACGTGACCTAAGTCTAGACTCCTCGGCCAAGTTGGTTTCAACCATCGCCATTCTCTCCACTAACTCAGCCATGATATGGAAAGTGCGGATCGAGCAGTGGTTCCTTAATTCAACTTGCAGTCCACGAATAAATCGACGAACCTGAACTGCCTCGTCCTCCAACTCCTTACCAACAAACTCCCTGAGTCGATTGAATTCGTCTTCGTACTCCCTAACCGTCCTATGGCCCTGGGTCAAGTCAAAAAACTTGGCCTCCAACCTGTCCCATGCTTCAGCAAGGAAGTACTTCTTGTTGAACTCAACTTCAAAATTCGGGAATTCCCTAAGGTTCCTGTTAGTGCGTTTGTCCACGTACAACCACCAGTTGTGCGCGTCCCCTTCCAGGAAGTGAACCACAATATCCTTCGGGTAGTCCTCCTGGCCACGGCCACTACCCGAGAAGTGTTTGGTTCCCAAACGGGAAATGTGTTCCAACACACTCAAGTAACGACCTTTCTACCAACCCTTGTGGGTGGATCAATTTCAACCACCTCAACATTTTCTTGGAACCGGCCATTGTCTATGGGTGTGGTATTTGGTGTGCCTTCACCAACGGATGAGTTCACCAATGGTTTAACCACCTGAGTCATGGCAATCATTTAATTGCCCATTAGTTTCATGCCCTTCATAACCTCCCTTAAGGATTGTTCGGTCGTCCCATTCTATTATTCGGGTGTTAGAAGACTCTCCTTCTCCTTCACGCCTTGCTGGCTGATGTCCATAACGTCCATCAGCATGTAATCCACTAAGGTTGGTTGGATCCGCTGGCAAACCTCCTCCGGTCTCAACCTCGATCCTTTGGGTTGTGAGCACGGTTTGGTTAGCCTAATCTGCAGCCGTTTGGCTTGCTTCTCCAACCACCTTCTTACTTTATTGAGACTTTCCCGATTGGCTTTTCCCACCTTCCCGATTGGTACCATTAGTACATGAAAAATGACCCATACGTACTGATAGGCTGATACGATCAGCCTTCCGTACTGCCTGGAAGGACCAGGGACTGTCCAGACTGGTCCATCAGACCATGAAAAATTTACCCACACGTATTGATAGGCTCATATGATCAGCCTTATCCGTAGAGAATGGAAGGATTTAATACCACGGACCATGGACTGTCCAGACGGGTCCCATCAGTACATAAAAAATGGCCCATATGTACTGATAGGATGATATGATCAGCCATCCGTACTGCCTGGTGGACCTAAGACTATCCAGACTGGTCCATCAGGACATGAAAAAATGACCCATACGTACTGATAGGCTGATATGATCAGCCCTAACCGTACTGAAATGACAGATTTAACTCAAAAGACCATGGATTTTCTGGACAAGTCCCATCAGTACATGAAAAATTACCCATACATACTGATAGGCTGATACAATCATCCATCCGTACTGTCTGGATGGACCAAGGACTGTCCAGACATGTCTATAAGGCCATGAAAAATCGACCCACACTGACTAATAGGCTGATAAGATTAGCCTTATCCGTACTGAATGGAATGATTTAACTCAACGGACAAAGGACTGTCCACACTGGTCCCACCTGTACATGAAAAAAAGACTTATACGTACTGATGACTGATACGATCAGCCATCAAAACTGCTTGGACCAAGGACTGTCTAGACTGGTCCATCAGGCAATGAAAAATCTACCCATACGTACTAATAGGATGATATAATCAGCCTTATCCGTACTGAGTGGAAGGATTTAACTCAACGGACCATGGACTGTCCAGACTGGTCTCATTAGTACATGGAAATGACCCATACGTACTGATAGGCTGATACGATCAGCCATTCGTACTGCCTGGATGGACCAAGGACTGTCCAGACTGGTCCATCATGCAATGAAAAATCGACCCACGCGTATTGATATGCTGATATGATCAGCCTTATCCGTACTGAAGAGAAGGATTTAACTCAACGGACAATGGACTGTCCAGACTGGTCCATCAGACCATGAAAAGTTGACCGACACGTACTGATATGCTGATATGATCAGCATTATCCGTATTGAATGGAAGGATTTAACTCAACCGACCATGGACTGTCTAGACTGGTCCCATCAGTACATGAAAATGACACATACGTACTGATAGGCTGATACATCAGCCATCCGTATTGCCTAGAAGGACCAAGGACTGTCCAGACTGGTCCATCAGGCCATGAAAAATCCACCTATATGTCTTGATAGGTTGATACTATCAGCCATCTGTATTGCCTGGAAGGACCAAGGACTTTTCAGACTGGTCCATCAGGAAATGAAATATCGACCCATACGTACTGATAGGCATATATGATCAGCCTTATCCATACTGAATGGAAGGATTTAATTCAACGGACCATGGAATGCCCTGACTGGACCCATTAGTACATGAAAAATGACTCATACATACTGATAGGGTGATACGATCAGCCATCTGTACTGCCTGGAAGGACTTTGTACTGTCCAAACTAGTCCATCAGGCCATGAAAATCGACCCATATGTACTTATAGGCTTATATGATCAGCCTTATCCGTACTGAATGGAAGTATTTAACTCAACAGAACACGGACTGTTCAGACCGGTCCCATCAGTACATGAAAAATGACCCATATGTACTGATTGGCTGATACGATCAACCATCCGTACTGCCTGGATGGACCAAGGAATGTCAGACTGGTCCATCAGGCCATGAAATATCGACCCACATGTACTGCTAGGCTGATATGATCAGCCATATCCGTACTGAATGGAAGGATTTTAACTCAATAGACCATGTACTGTCTAGACTGGTCCATCATGCGATGACAAATTTACCCATGCATATTGATAGGCTCATATGATCAGCCTTAACCATACTGAATGGAAGGATTTAACTCAACAGACCATGGACTGTCCAGACTGGTCCCATTAGTACATGAAAAATTACCCATACGTACTGATAGGACGATACGATCAGCCATCCGTACTGCCAGGAAGGACCAAGATTTGTCCAGACTGGTCCATCAGGCCATGAAAATTCGACCACACGTACTGATGGTATGATCAGCCATATTCGTACTGAATGGAAGGATTTAACTCAACGGATCATGGCCTGTCCAGACTGGTCCCATCAGTACATGAAAAATGATCCATGCGTACTGATAGGCTGATACGATCAGCCATCCGTACTGCCTGGATGGACCAAGGGCTGTCTAGACTGGTCCATCAGGCCATGAGGAATTGACCCATACGTACTGATAGGCTGATACGTGTATCCATCCGTACCGCCTGAAAGGACTAAGGACTGTCCAGACTGGTCCATCAGGGCCCGAAAAAATGACCCATAAGTACTGATAGGCTTATATGCAGCCTTATCCATACTGAACGGAAGGATTTAATTCAACGGACCATGGACTGTCCGGACTGGTCCTATTCGTACATGAAAAATGACCCATACATATTGATAGGCTGATACGATCAGCCATCAGTACTGCTTGGAAGTACCAAGGACTGTCCGGACTGATCCATAAGCCCATGAAAAATTTACCCACACGTACTGATAGGCTGATATGATCAGCCTTATCCGTACAGAATGGAAGGATTTAACTCCACAGACCATGGACTGTCCAGACTGGTCCCATCAGTACATGAAAAATGACCCATACATAATGATAGGATGATATGATCAGCCATCCGTACTGCCTGGTCCAACAGGACATGAAAAACGACCCATACGTACTGATAGGCTGATATGATCAGCCTTAACCGTACTGAATGGACGTATTTAACTCAAAAGACCATGGATTTTCCGGACTGGTCCCATCAGTACATGAAATATGACCCATACATACTGATAGGCTGATAAGGGCAGCAAGCCGTACTGCCTGGAAGGACCAAGGTCTGTCCAGACTGGTCCATCAGGCCATGATAAATCGACCCACAAGTACTGATAGGCTGATATGAAATGCCTTATCCGTACTTAATGGAAAATGACCCATATGTACTAATGACTGATACTATCAGCCATCAAAACTTCCTGAATGGACCAAGGACTTTCCAGACTGGTCCAACACGCCATGAAAAATCTACACATACGTACTGATAGGATTATATGATCATCCTTATTTGATCATCCTTACATTAAAAAATGACCCATACTTACTGATAGGCTGATATGATCAGCCATCCGTACTGCCTGGAAGGACCAAGGACTGTCCAGACTGGTCCATCAGGCCATGAAAAATGACCCATACGTACTGATAGGCTGATACGATCAGCCATCAGTACTGCCTGGAAGGACCAAGGACTGTCCCGATTGGTCCATCAGACCATGAAAAATAGACCCATACGTACTGATATGCTGATATGATCAGCCTTATCCGTACTGAATGGAAGTATTTAACTTAAAAGGCCATGGACTGTCCAGACTGGTCCCATCAGTACATGAAAAAAGACCCATACATACTAATAGGCTGATATAATCAGCAAGCCGTATTGCCTGGAAGGACCAAGGACTGTCCAGACTGGTCTATCAGGCCATGATAAATTGACCCACAAGTACTGATAGGCTGATATGGTCAGCCTTATCCGTAAAGAAATGAAGCATTTAACTCCACGGACCATGGACTGTCCAGACTGGTCCCATCAGTACATGAAAAATGACCCATATGTACTGATAGACTGATATGATCAGCCATCCGTACTGCATGGTGGACCTAGGACTATCCAGACTGGTCCATCAGGACATGAAAAAACGACCCATACCTACTGATAGGCTGATATGATAAGCCTTAACCGTATTGAATGGACTTATTTAACTCAAAAGACCATGGATTTTCTGGAGTGGTCCCATCAGTACATGAAAAATTACCCATACATACTGATAGGCTGATACGATCAGCCATCCGTACTGCCTGGATGGACCAATGACTGTCCAGACGGGTCAATAAGGCCATGAAAAATCGACCCACACGTACTGATAGGCTGATAAGATCAGCCTTATCCATACTGAATGGAAGGATTTAACACAACGGACCAAGGACTGTCCAGACTGGTCCCACCTGTACATGAAAAAATGACCTATACGTACCGATGACTGATACGAACGGCCATCCAAACTGCCTGGACCAAGGACTGTCCAGACTGGTCCATGAAAAATCTACCCATACGTACTGATAAGTTTATATGATCAGACTTATCCGTACTGAAAGGAAGGATTTAACTACTCGGACCTCGGACTGTCCAGACTGGTCCTATCACTACATGAAAAATGACCCATACTTACTGATAGGCTGATATGCTCAGCCATCCGCACTGCCTGGAAGGACCAAGGACTGTCCAGACTGGTCCATCAGGCCATGAAAAATTGACCCACATATACTGATAGGCTGATCTGAACAACCTTATCCGTATTGAATGGAAGGATTTAACTCAACGGTCCCATCAGTACATGAAATATGACCCATACATACTGATAGGCTGATACAATCAGTCATCCGTACTGCCTGGATGGACCAAGGACTGTCCAGTCTGGTCCATCAGGCCATGAAAAATCGACCCACATGTACTGATAGGTCATATTATCAGCCTTATCTGTACTGAATGGAAGGATTTAAGTCAACAGACCATGGTTTGTCCGGACTGGTCCAACCTATACATGAAAAATGACCCATACGTACTGATGACTGATACGATCAGCCATCCAAACTGCCTGGATGGACCAAGGACTATCTAGACTAGTCCATCAGGCCATGAAAAATCTACCCATACGTACTGATAGGATGATATGATCATCCTTATCCGTACTGAATGGAAGGATTTAACTCCACGGACCATGGACTGTTCAGACTAGTCCCATCAGTACATGAAAAATGACCCATACATATTGATAGGATGATATGATCAGCCATCTGTACTGCCTGGTGGACCAAGGACTGTCCAGACCGGTCCATCATGACATGAAAAAACAACCCATATTTACTGATAGGCTGATATGATCAGCCTTAACCGTACTGAATGGACAGATTTAACTCAAAAGACCATGGACTTTCCGGACTGGTCCCATCAGTACATGAAAAATTACCCATACATACTGATAGGCTGATACGATCAGCCATCCATACTGCCTAGATGGACCAAGGACTGTCCAGGCTGGTCTATCAAGCCATGAAAAATCGACCCACACATACTGATAGGCTGATAAGACCAGCCTTATCCGTACTGAATGGAAGTATTTAACGCAACGGACCAGGGACTGTCCAGACTGGTCCCACCTGTACATGAAAAAATGACCTATACGTACTGATGACTGATACGATCAGCCACCCAAACTGCCTGGACCAAGGACTGTCCAGAATTCTCCATCAGGCCATGTAAAATCTACCCATACGTACTAATAGGATGATATGATCAGCCTTATCCGTACTGAATGGAAGGATTTAACTCAACGGACCATGGACTGTCCAGACTGGTCCCATCAGTACATGAAAAATGACCCATACGTATTGATAGGCTGATATGATCAGCCAGCCGTACTGCCTGGAAGGACCAAGGACTGTCCAGACCATCAGGCCATGAAAAATCGACCCACAGGTACTGATAGGCTGATATGAACAGCCTTATCCGTACTGAATGGAAGGATTTAACTCAACGGACCATGGACTGTCCAGACTGGTCCCATTAATGCATGAAAAATGACCCATACGTACTGATAGGCTGATAAGATCAGCCATCCGTACTGTCTGGATGGCCAAGGACTGTCCAGACTGGTTCTTCAGGCCATGAAAAATCGACCCATTCGTACTGATAGGCTGATATGATCAGCCTTAACCGTACTGAATGGAAGGATTTAACTCAACGGACCATGGACTGTCCAAACTGGTACCACCTATACACAAAAAATGACTCATATATACTAATGACCTTTACTATCAGCCATCCAAACTGCCTGGATGGACCAAGGACTGTCCAGACTGGTCCACCAGGCCATGAAAAATCTACCCATACGTACTGATAGGATTATATGATCAGCCTTATCCGTACTAAATCGAAGGATTTAACTCAAAGGACCATGGACTGTCCAGACTGGTCCTATCAGTACATGAAAAATGACCCATACTTACTTATAGGCTGATATGATCAGCCATCTGTCATGCCTGGAAGGACCATGGACTATCCAGACTGGTCCATCAGGCCATGAAATATCTACCCACACATACTGATAGGCTGATATGAACAGCCTTATCCGTATTGAATGGAAGGATTTAACTCAACGAACCATGGACTGTCCAGACTTGTCCTATCAGTACATAAAATATAACCCATACATACTGATAGGCTGATACGATCAGCCATCCGTACTGCCTCTGATGGACCAGATTGTCCAGTCTTGTCCATCAGGCCATAAAAAATCAACCCACACGTACTGATAGGCTTATATGATCAGCCTTATCCATACGGAATGGAAGGATTTAAGTCAACAGACTATGGATTGTCCGGACTGGTCCAACCTATACATGAAAAATGACCCATACGTACTGATGACTGGTATGATCAGACATCCAAACTGCCTAGATGGACCAAGGACTGTCCAGACTGGTCCATCAGGCCATTAAAATCTACCCATACGTATTGATAGGATGATATGATCCGCCTTATCCGTACTGAATGGAAGGATTTAACTCAACGGACCATGGACTGTCCAGACTGGTCCTATCAGTACATGAAAAATAACCTATACTTACTGATAGGCTGATATGATCAGCCATCCGTACTGCCTGGAAGGACCAAGCATTATCCAGACTGGTCCATCAGGCCATGAAATATCGACCCACACATACTGATAGGATGATATTATCAGCCTTATCCATACTGAATGGAAGGATTTAACTCAACAGACCATGGACAGTCCAGACTGGTCCCATCAGTACATGAAATATGACCCATACATACTGATAGGCTGATAAGGTCAGCCATCCGTACTGCCTGGATGGACCAAGGACTGTCCAAACTGGTCAATCAGGCTTTGAAAAATCGACCCATACGTATTGATAGGCTGATATGATCAGCCTTAACCGTACTGAATGGAAGGATTTAACTCAACAAACTATGGATTGTCCGGACTGGTCCGACCTATACATGAAAAATGACCCATACATACTGATGACTCGTACGATCAGACATCCAAACTGCCTAGATGGACGAAGGACTGCAAGACTGGTCCATCAGGCCATGAAAAATCTACCCATACGTATTGATAGGATGATATGATCAGCCTTATCCGTACTGAATGGAAGGCTTTAACTCAACGGATCATGGACTGTTCAGACAGGTGCCATCAGTACATGAAAAATGACCCATACGTACGGATAGGCTGATATAATCAGCCATCCGTACAGCCTGGATGGACCAAGGACTGTCCAGACTGGTCCAAAGGCCATGAAAAATCGACCCATACTTACTGATAGGCTGATATGATCAGCCTTAACCGTACTGAATGGAAGGAATTAACTCAACACACCATGGACTGTCCGGACTGGTCCCATCAGTACATGAAAAATTACCCATACGTGCTGATAGGATGATACGATCAGCCATTTGTACTGCCTGGAAGGAACAAGGACTATTCAGACTGGTCAATCAGGCCATGAAAAATTGACCCACAAGTACTGATAAGCTGATTTGATCAGCCTATCCGTACTGAATGAAAGGATTTAACTCAACGGACCATGGACTGTCCAGACTGGTCCCACCTATACACGAAAAATGACCCATACATACTGATGGCTGATACGATCAGCCATTGTACTGCCTCGATGGACCAAGGACTGTCCAGACTGGTCCATCCGTACATAATAGAAGGATTTAACTCAACGGACCATGGAATGTCCAGAATGGTTCCACCCATACATGAAAAATGACCCATACATACTGATGACTGATACGATAACCATCCAAACTGCCTGGATGGACCAAGGACTGTCCAGACTGGTCCATAAGGCCATGAAAAATTTACCCATACGTACTGATAGGATGCTATGATTAGCCTTATTCGTATAGAATGGAAGGATTTAACTCAACGGACCATGGACAGTCCAGACTAGTCCCATCTATACATGAAAAATGACCCATATGTTATGATAGGCTGATACGATAAGCCATATGTACTGCCTGGAAAGACCAAGGACTGTCCAGACTGGTCCATCAGGCCATGAAAAATCGACCCACAAGTACTGATAGGCTGATATGATCAGACTTATCCGAACTTAATGGAAGGATTTAACTCAAAGGACCATGGACTGTCAAGAGTGTTCCAACCTATACATGAAAAATGACCCATACATACTGATTAATTATACGATCAGCCATCCAAACTGCCTGGATGGACCAAGGACTATCCAGACTGGTCCATCAGGCCATGAAAAATCTACCCATACATATTGATAGGATGATATGATCAGCCTTATCCGTACTGAATGGTAGGATTTAACTCAACGGACCATGGATTGTCCAGACTGGTCCCATCAGTACTTGAAAAATGACCCAGACGTAGTGTTAGGCTGATATGATCAGCCAGCCGTACTACCTGGAAGGACCAAGGACAGTCCAGACAGGTCCATCAGGCCATGAAAAATCGACCCATACGTACTGATAGGCTGCTATGATCAGCCTTAACCGTACTGAATGGAAGAATTTAACTCAACGGAACATGGACTGTCCAAACTGGTCCCCTCCTATACACGAAAATGACTCATATGTACTAATGACTGATACTATCAGCCATCCAAACTTCTTGAATGGACCAAGGACTGTCCAGACTGGTCCATCAGGCCATGAAAAATCTACCCATACGTACTGATACGATTATATGATCAGCCTTATTCGTACTGAATGGAAGGATTTAACTCAACGGACCATGGACTGTCCAGACTGGTCCTATCAGTACATGAAAAATGACCCAGACGTACTGATAGGCTGATATGATCAGCGAGCCGTACTACCTGGAAGGACCAAGGACTGTCCAAACGGGTCCATCGGGCCATGAAAATTTGACCCACACGTACTGATAGGCTGATATGATCAGCCTTATCCGTGAGGAATGGAAGGATTTAACTCAACAGAGCATGGACTGTCCAGACTGGTCCCACCTATACACGAAAAATGATCCATACATACTGATTGGATGATACGATCAGCCATCCGTACTGCCTAGATGGACCAAGGACTGTCCAGACTGGTCCATCAGGCCATCAAAAATCTACCCATACGTACTGATAGGATGATATGATCAGCCTTATCCGTACTAAATCGAAGGATTTAACTCAACAGACAATGGACTGTCCAAACTGGTTCCACCCATTCATGAAAAATGACCCATACATACTGATGACTGATACGATCAGCCATCCAAACTGCCTGGATGGACCAAGGACTGTCCAGACTGGTCCATAAGGCCATGAAAAATCTACCCATACGTACTGATAGGATGATATGATTAGCCTTATTCATATAGAATGGAAGGTTTTAACTCAACGGACAATGGACAGTCCAGACTGGTCCAATCAGTACATGAAAAATGACCCATATGTTATGATAGGCTGGTAAGATAAGCCATCCGTACTGCCTGGAAAGACCAAGGACTGTCCAGACTGGTCCATCAGGCCATGAAAAATCGACCCACAAGTACTGATAGGCTGTTATGATCAGACTTATCCATGCTGAATGGAAGGATTTAACTCAATGGACCATGGACTGTCAAGAGTGTTCCAACCTATAAATGAAAAATGACCGATACGTACTGATGACTGATACGATCGGCCATCCAAAATGCCTGGATGGACCAAGGACTGTCAAGACTGGTCCATCAGGCCATGAAAAATCTACCCATAGGTATTGATAGGATGATATGAACAGCCTTATCCGTACTGAATGAAAGGATTTAACTCAACAGACCATGGACTGTCCAGACTGGTCCCATAAGTACATGAAAAATGACCTAGACGTACTGATAGGCTGATATTATCAGCCAACCGTACTACCTGGAAGGACCAAGGACTGTCCAGACGGGTCCATCAGGCCATGAAAAATCGACCCACAGGTACTGATAGGCTGATATAAACAGCCTTATTGGTACTGAATGGAAGGATTTAACTCAACGGACCATGGACTGTCCAGGCTGGTCCCATCAATACATGAAAAATGACCCATACGTACTGATAAGCTGATAAGATCAGCCATCCGTACTGCCTGGATGGACCAAGGACTGTCCAGACTGGTCCATCAGGCCATGAAAAATTGACTCATACGTACTGATAAGCTGATATGATCAGCCTTAACCGTACTGAATGGAAGGATTTAACTGAACGGACCGTGGACTGTCCAAACTGGTCCCACCTATACACGAAAATGACTCATATGTACTAATGACTGATACTATCAGCCATCCAAACTTCCTGGATGGACCAAGGACTGTCCAGACTGGTCCATCAGGTCATGAAAAATATACCCATACGTACTAATACGATTATATTATCAGCCTTATTCGTAGTGAATGGAAGGATTTAACTCAACAGACCATGGACTGTCCAGACTGGTCCTATTAGTACATGAAAATGACCCATTCTTACTGATAGGCTGATATGATCAGCCATCCGTACTGCCTGGAAGGACCAAGGACTATCCAGACTGTTCCATCAGGCCATGAAATATCAACCCACACATACTGATAGGCTGATATGAACAGCCTTATCTGTACTGAATGGAAGGATTTAACTCAACGAACCATGGACTGTCCAGACTGGTCCCATCAGTACATGAAATATGACCCATACATACTGATAGGCTGATACGATCAGCCATCCGTACTTCCTTGATGGACCAAGGACTGTCCAGACTGGTCCATCAGGCCATGAAAAATCGACCCACATGTACTGCTGATAGGCTGATATGATCAGCCTTATCCGTACGGAATGGAAGGATTTAAGTCAACGGACTATGGATTGTCCGGACTGGTCCAACCTATACATGAAAAATGACCCATACATACTGATGACTGGTACGATCAGCCATCCAAACTTCCTGGATGGACCATGGACGTTCCAGACTGGTCCATCAGGCCATGAAAAATCTACCTATACGTACAGATAGGATGATATGATCAGCCTTATCCGTACTGAATGGAAGGATTTAAATCAACAGACCATGGACTGTCCATACTGGTTCCATCTGTACATGAAAAGTGACCCATACGTACGGATAGGCTGATATGATCAGCCATCCGTACTGACAGGAAGGACCAAGGACTGCCCAGACTGGTCCATCAGGCCTTGAAAAATCGACCCACACCTACTGTTAGGCTGATATGATCAGCCTTATCCGTACTGAATGAAAGGATTAAACTCAACGGACCATGGACTCTCCAGACTGGTCCCATCATTACATGAAAAATGACCCATACATACTGATAGGCTGATACGATCAGCCATATGTACTGCCTAGATGGACCAAGGACTGTCCAGACTGGTCCAAAGGCCATGAAAAATCGACCCATACATATTGATAGGCTGATATGATCAACCTTAACAGTACTGAATGGAAGGATTTAACTTAACATACCATGGACTGTCCGAACTGGTCCCATCAGTACATGAAAAATTACCCATATGTACTAATAGGCTGGTACTATCAGCCATATGTATCACTGATTTTGCTGTGTTCTTGGGTCAAAATATGATCTCCTTGAAGTCAAAAATTAGTATGTATGAGTTGAAGTGAAGGCCGAGGTTCAAACGAGGAAAGTCTTACGGTGGATACCAAGGCACCTAGAGACAAGGACAAGCTCTTTTTTTATCGCGGAATTAGACCTGCTATTAACGTCGACTTATCTGTCAGTCGCGTCGGGTCTGCCGCTCAGTTCAAAGCTATGAAACAACTATGCGGTATTTCAAAACTGGAATTGGCACAATATCGCGAAGTGGCCCCCGTTGCTCAATTTGGCTCAGACCTTGATGCTGCAACTCAGGCATTAATCAATAGAGGTTTTCCTCGAGCAAGGCTTGATGGAATTGAGATTCGATGTAATTGACCCTCCTTATGTTGGACTTCCTAACTTACCTAGCGGAAGAAAAGGGGTTCCTCCTAACCCTTTTCGCCGAGTCTCTGAGTATTCTTATTCTAATTAGCCGGCTACCTTCGCTCGGAGCAGCATTTCCAATCCTTTTTGTTTGGAATAGATTCCATTTTGAGAGAGTTGAAAAAGCACTATCTCGTTGAAAGGTTCTATCCATCTTCCCTTTGTCAAAGCATTTTTTTAGGCAAAGACTCCGTTTTTTCCTCTGTAAATATTTCTCAAAACATGGAGTGTGAATCAAACCCACGTTTGAATTGAAATTGAGATACTGATGCAAGATCTTCTCTTCTGCATCGGATAGATTCAAGTTTATATGGTTCGAACGAACCAACATTAAATTTATAACTATTAGCGAATCAATCCTATCCTGTCACACTATAAATACTATTTTATATTGGGTTTCTTACTACTTTTGCCGTCAAATCGCAAAAAGGCTTTTGATAATTTTATTGGTTCTTTCTTTTTTACGAATTTGATAAAACTAAATAAACAGATATAAAAATTCATTTCGGATAATTGAACCTTCTCAAACTGTTTCTTTTTAAGAACCAAAAATATTTGTGCCAAAACAACCAATCCTAAGAAGAACAAAATGCCTTGTACATGAAAAATGACCAATACGTACTGATAGGCGGATATGATCAGCCATCCGTACTGCCTGGAAGGACCAAGGACTGTCCAGACCTGTCCATCAGGCCATGAAAAATCGACCCATCAGTACAGATAGGCTGATATGATAAGCCTTAACCGTACTTAATGGAAGGATTTAACTCAACGGACCATGGACTGTCCGGACTGGTCCCATCAGTACATGAAACATTACACATACGTACTGATAGGCTGATACGATCAGCCATTCGTACTACCTAGAAGGACCAAGGACTGTCCAGACTGATCCATCCGGCCATGAAAAATCAACATATACATACTGATAGGCTGATATGATCGCCTTATCCGTATTAAGTGGAACGATTTAACTCAACGGACCATGGACTGTCAAGACTGGTCCCATCCGTACATGAAAAATAACCCATATATACTGATAGGATGATACGATCAACCATCCGTACTTCCTGGATGGTCAAAGGACTGTCCAGACTAGTCCATCAGGCCATGAAAAATCGACCCATAATTACTGATAGGCTTATATGATAAGCCTTATCCATACTAAATGGAAGTATTTAATTCAACAGACCATGAACTGTCCAGACTGGTCACATCAGTACATGAAAAATGACCCATGCGTACTGATAGGCTGATACGATCAGCCATCCGTACTGATAGGCTGATATGATCAGCAATCCGTACTGATAGGCTGATACGATCAGCCATCCGTACTGATAGGCTGATACGATCAGCCATCCGTACTTCCTGGACGGACCAAGGACTGTCCAAACTGGTCCCACCTGTACATGAAAAATGACATATACATATTGATGACTGATACGATAGCAATCCGTACTGCCTGAATAGACTAAGGGACTGTCCGTGGACCATGTCATTGAACTCAACGGACCATGGACCATGGTATTTAACTCAACGGACCATGGACTGTTCAGACTGGTCCCATACGTATATGAAAAATTACCCATACGTACTGATAGGCTGATACGATCAGCCATCCATACAGCTGGGAAGGACCAAGGACTGACCATACTGGTCCATCAGGCCACACAAAATTGACCCACACGTACTGATAGGCTGATATGATCAGCCTTAACTGTACTGAATGAAAGGATTTAACTCAACGGACCATGGACCTTCTAGTGTGGTCCCATCAGTACATGAAAAATGACCCATACGCACTGATAGGCTGATACGATCAGCCATCCGTACTGCCTGGATGGACCAAGGAATGTCCAGACTGGTCCATTAGGCCATGAAAAATCGACTTATACGTACTGATAGGCTGATATGATCAGCCTTAACCGTACTGAATGGAAGGATTTAACTCAACAGATCATGCACTGTCCGGACTGGTCCCATCAGTACATGAAAAATGACCCATAAGTACTGATAGGATGATACGGTCAGCCATCCGTACTGCTTGGAAGGACCAAAGACTGTCCAGACAGGTCCATCAGGCCTTGAAAAATTGATCCACACATACTGATAGGCTGATATGATCAGCCTTATCCCTACTTATTGGAAGGATTTAACTCAACGGACCATGGACTGTCCAGACTGGTCCCACCTATACATGAAAATGACCCATAAGTACTGGTTTCATTAGTAAATGAAGGATTTAATTCCACGGACCATAGACTATCCGGACTGGTTCCATTAGTAAATGAAAAATGACCCATACATAGTGATAGGCTGATACGATCAGACATCCGTACTGCCTGAAAGGACCAAGGACTGTCCAGACTGGTCCACCAGGGCATGAAAAATTGACCCACACGTATTGATAGGCTGATATGATCAGCCTTGTCCGTACTGAATGGAAGGATTAAACTCAACGGACCATGGACTGTCCAAACTGGTCCCATCGGTACATGAAAATGACCCATACATACTGATATGCTGATACGTTCAGCCATCCGTATTGCCTGGATGGACCAAGGACTGTCTAGACTGGTCTATCAAGCCATGAAAAATTGACCCACACGTACTGATAGGATGATAGGATCAGCCTTATCCGTACTTAATGGAAGGATTTAACATAACGGACCATGGACTGTCCAGACTGGTCCCAACAGTACATGAAAAAATGACCCATGCGTACTGATAGGCTGATACGATCAGCCATCCGTACTGCATGGATGGACCAAGTACTGGTCCATCATGACATGAAAAATCGACCCATACGTGCTGTGATAAGCTGATACGATCAGCCATCCGTACTGCCTGGACGAACCACGAACTGTCAAGACTGGTCCATCAGACCATGAAAAATCTACCCATAAATACTGATAGGCTTATATGATCGGCCTTATTCATACTGAATGGAAGAATTTAACTCAACGGACCATGGACTCTCCAGACTGGTCCCACCTATGCCTGAACAATGACCCATGCGTACTGATGACTGATTCGATCAGCCATCCGTACTTCCTGGATGGACCAAGGACTGTCCAGACTGGTCCCATCAGTACATGAAAAATGACGGGTACATACTAAAAGGCTGATATGATCAGCCATCCGTACTGCCTGGATGGACTAAGGACTGTCCAGACTGGTCCATCAGGCCATGAAAAATCTACCCATCCGTACTGATACGATGATATGATCAGCCTTATCCGTACTGAATGGAAGGATTTAACGCAATGGACAATGGACTGTCCAGACTTGTCCAATCAGTACATGAAAAATGACCCATACGTACAAATAGGCTGATATGATAAGCCATCCGTACTGCCTGGAAGGAGCAAGGACTTTCAAGAATGGTCCATCAATCCATGAAAAATCGATCCACACGTACTGATAGGCTGATATCATCAGACTTATCCTTACTGAATGGAAGGATTTAACTCAACTGACCATTGACTGTCCAGACTGGTCCCATCAGTACATGAAAAATGACCCATACGTTCTGATGGGCTGATACGATCATCCATCCGTACTGCCTTAATGGACCAAGTATTGTCCAGACTGGTAAATCAGGCCATGAAAAATGACATGTAAGTACTGATAGGCTTATATGATCAGCCTTACCCATACTGAATGGAAGGATTTAATTCAACAGACCATGGATTATCTGGACTGGTTTGATTAGTACATGAAAAATGACCCATACATACTGATAGGCTGATATAATCAGCCATCCGTACTGCCTGGAAGGACCAAGGACTGTCCAGACTTGTCCATCAGGCCATGAAAAATTGA
The DNA here is from genome assembly GCA_012274485.2 of Sinapis alba. Taxonomy (NCBI): domain Eukaryota; kingdom Viridiplantae; phylum Streptophyta; class Magnoliopsida; order Brassicales; family Brassicaceae; genus Sinapis; species Sinapis alba. The sequence goes on along the minus strand of MU106329.1, from coordinate 2,298 downwards.
CCCACACGTACTGATAGGCTGATATGATCAGCCTTATCTGTACTGAATGGAAGGATTTAACTCAACGGACCATGGACTGTCCATACTGGTCCCACCTATACAAGAAATATGACCCATAGGTACTGATGACTGATACATCAGCCATCCAAAGTGCCTGGATAGACCAAGGACTGTTCAGACTGGTCCATCAGGCCATGAAATATCTACCCATACATATGGATAGGATGATATGATCAGCCTTATCCGAGCTGAATGGAAGGATTTAAATCAACGGACCATGGACTGTCCAGACTGGTCCCACCTATACAATAAATATGACCCATAGGTACTGATGACTGATACGATCAGCCAACCAAAGTGCCTGGATGGACCAAGGACTGTTCAGACTGGTCCATCAGGCCATGAAATATCTACCCATACATATGGATAGGATAATATGATCAGCCTTATCCGTACTGAATGGAAGGATTTAACTCATTGGACAATGGACTGTCCAGCCTGGTCCCATCAATACATGAAAAATGACCCATACGTATTGATAGGCTTATATGATCAGCCTTATCCATACTAAATGGAAGGACCTAGTACTGTCCAGACTGGTCCATCAGGACATTAAAAATCGACCCATGTGTATTGATAGGCTGATATGATCATCCTTGTCCGTACTGAATGGAAGGATTTAACTCAACCGACCATGGACTGTCCTGGCTTGTCCTACCAGTACATGAAAAATGACCCATACGTACTGATAGGCTGATACGATCAGCCATCCGTACTGCCTGGAAGGACCAATGACTGTCCAGTCTGGTCCATCAGGCCATGAAAAATTGACCCATCGTACTGATAGGCTGATACGATCGGCCATCCGTACTGCCTTAATGGACCATGGACTGTCCAGACTGGTCCATCAGGCCATGAAAAATCGACCCATACTTACTGATAGGCTGATACAATCTGCCTTTCGTACTTCCTAGAAGGACCAAGGACTATCCAGACTGGTCCACCAAGCCATGAAAAATCGACCCATACGTACTGATAGGCTTATATGATCAGCCTAATCCATATTGAATGGAAGGATTTAATTCAACGGACTATGGATTGTCTGGACTGGTCCCATTAGTACATGAAAAATGACCCATTCGTACTGATGGGCTGATACAACCAGCCATCCGTACTGCCTGGAAGGACCAAGGACTGTCTAGACTGGTCCATCAGACAATGAAAAAACGACCCATACGTACTGATAGGCTGATATGATCAGCCTTATCCGTACTGAATGGAAGTATTTAACTGAACAGACAATGGACTGTTAAGACTGGTTCCATCAGTACATCAAAAATGACCCATACGTACTGATAGGCTGATATGATCAGCCTTAACCGTACTGAATGGAAGGATTTAACTCAAAACACCATGGACTGTCCAGACTGGTCCCATCAGTACATGAAAAATTACCCATACATACTGATAGGCTGATACGATCAGCCTTCCGTACTGCCTGGATGGACCAAGGACTGGCCAGACTTGTCCATAAGGCCATGAAAAATCTACCCATACATACTGATAGGCTGATATGATCAGCCTTATCCATATTGAATAGAAGGATTTAACTCAACGGACCATGGACTGTCCAGAGAGGTCCCACCTATACATGAAAAATGACCCATATATACAGATGACTGATACTATCAGCCATCCAAACTGCCTGGACGGACCAAGAGGACTATCCAGACTAGTCCATCAGTACAAGAAAAATTTACCCACATGTACTGATAGGCTGATATGATCAGCCTTATCCGTACTGAATGGAAGGATTTAACTCAACGGACCATGGACTGTCCATACTTGTCCCATTAGTACATGTAAAATGACAATTACAAACTAATAGGCTGATACGATCAGCCATCCGTACTGCCTGGAAGAACCAAGGACTCTCCAGACTGGTCCTGTGACACCCCCGATCGTAGATGACCGGAAATGACACGGTCGATGCTCCCTGAAAGCTGACCCGAGGTTCTCGAATACTTCCGAGTTCCTTGGACTAGCAATCTGAGAACATCGACGCTCCTATCGGATATCACTTAAGGCTTTTCAACCCTACCAAGCAATACTCGATAGTTAGTTCATCCCGGACAAGGACTAATATCATATGGAACCCGTACTTTATAAAATCTTTATTCATTCAAAATCATCTTACAAAAATGTTATAGGTCGACCTTGAAATTATCGGAAAACAAGCTTTATACAAAAGCTAAATACAAAACGTCTTTGCAAGGATAATAAATCTACCGATGGCTA